>NW_024121432.1:14610083-14731052 GCF_016745375.1 Pimephales promelas | reverse complement strand
CCCGTGTCAGGATCTTCGCTTGGCCTGGCGTTTAGCGGGGCGAGCGGCCTGAGGGGGCTGTGACGCCGGCCTGCGGCCTCCCTCGACGCCGGGGCCCGGGTGAAGGCTGCTGCTTGGGGCCGGCGGAGGGAGGGGAGCCGCAGGGGGCGTCCTCGGCGGCGAGCAGGGGGAGGCGCCTGTGCCGACGACTGGGTGGAGGCAGCAGCTGGTCGTCGGGGCAGGATGTGTTTGATGGCCTCCGTCTGCTTCTGGGCGGTGGAGAACTGATGGGCGAAGTCCTCGACCGCACCGCCGAAAAGGCCAACCTGGGACAGCGGAGCGTCAGCAGACGAGTCCGCTCAGCGCTCCGCGTATCCGACAGGTTGAGCCACAGATGACGCTCCTGAACCACGCTAGTGGCCATCACCTGACCAACGGCGCGAGCAGCCACTTTCGTTGCCCGGAGAGCAAGGTCAGTGGCGGACCGCAGTTCTTTGAATGCCGTCGTGTCAGTCCCGCCCTCGTGCATGTCTCTGAGCAACTTCGCTTGGAACTGCAAAGTGGTCATAGCATGCAGAGCGGAGGCCGCCTGTCCCGCCGCTCTGTAGGATCGCGCCGCCATAGCAGACGAGAACCCACAGGCTTTGGATGGGTGCTTAGGAGGACCACGGGTGGAGGCGCTCTGTGGACACAGCTGCATCGCAACAGAGCGCTCCACCGGGGGCATCCCAGTGTACCCACGGGCGGCCCCGCCGTCGAGGGGGGGAAAGGCGGGGGAGAGATCGCGCTCTCGAGTGGACAAAGGAGCCCCCCAAGAGCGCGATAACTCCGCATGCAGCTCGGGGAAAAAAGGTATTGGAGTCGGCCGTGGCTTTGCAGCGGCAGCCTTGTCCAAAAACCATTATCCATCCGTGAGAGGTCGGGGCAGGATGGAGGTTTCCATTCTAGCCCGATACTCCAGCGGCTCGAGACAGCATGGCCGTCATCTCGGGATCTGACGCGGACAACGCTGGGACTCCGAAGGAGGCAACGCAGCCGGATCTTCCTCTCCCGAGGAATCAAGCCCGCCTAGTGATGCTGTGATAGACATCGCATCATCATCTGGGGCGCTGCTCGAAGCAGCCGGTGCCGCCGAAGAGACAACCGACCGAGTCGAACTAGCGCCCGCTGGCTCACGCACTGAGGCGGGAGGTGTGGCCCGAGGAATCGTCGGGGCTTTTATCCCACACCGTCACCGTTAGATCGCCCGATCCCCGGGTCGACGGGCCCCCTCTCGTGAAGGAAGCCGATCGAGTAGGGGGGACCGGGGCTCTCACTCTAGTGAGATCATTGAGCCGCGACCTCAGTGTGGAGATGGTCATGGTCCACAGAAGGAACATGAGTCATCCACGAACGCTGCTGCTGCATGCTGAATGCCCAAGCAAACAAAGCAGCGTTTCGTGACCATCAGATGACGACAGAAATCTACCACATCCAGAAGGGCACGGGCGAGCCATCTTTAAAAAAGACGTGCCGCGTGCAGCTCTTTTACAGAGAGGAGAGAAATTCACTCTTTCAGCGCTGAGGCTACCAGGGAGAAGCGCAAAGTCTGGCAAACCACTGCACAGATCGCAGGCAATGCAGAATCTCGCTGGGTACCGCCGTCACACAACACTGAAGAGGACGCTCGTCTCGAAGAGTCTTGAATCAGCTTTGAGGAGTGAAGAGGTTCTCTTGGCTCCGAAGCGAAAACATACTGCGGTTGCGTTCACTTCCTCCTTATACTCACGGAGTAGGGCGGAGTACGCTATGCAAATTTCCGCAGCCCCAAGGCATTGCATGCCATTGGCTCGTGTTTTAATACTCGAAGAGGATTGGCTTTCTATGCGAAACCCCCAATCTCCGTCACTTCTGACGTAACTCGAAGTGACTACGATAGGGGAACTGAAAGAAACTGCTGTTCTGTTATTTTTTAATTTTTTTTTTTTAATTGCCTCATCCACCAGGCCTTTGCTAACAAATTAACAATTTGTTAACAATTTATTAATTGATGCTGAAGTACTCCGAGGCCATTTTACTGTAGTTACAGAAAGTGAGTGTGGTGTAATATGCTGATATGGAGAAGGGTCAGATGTACACTTTATAGCTGAAAGATTATAATATAATATAATAAAGCCATCATTATAGATATCCATGCCACGATTGACCAATCAGAATCAAGTATTCCAGTGCGCCATCTAGTAAGGTGATGATATGGTATACTAATCCAGGTTTGTAGTCATCTTTGCAGTATTTTTTTAATATCTTAGCACATGTTGTGGTAGTTGTTGACTTTAAAATACGATACTGTGCAAATAAAAACAGTGTTGAAACATCAGTGACCTGGCTTGTTAAACTAGCTGATGCAATGACCTAGGAGATGAGAACTGTGCGGTGTATGTGCAGTGGAAGTATTAACTTTTAAGAGGCTAAATTTAAACCCTGGAATGCAGAAGGCTTCCAGAACAACATAAACTCCAAATAAGCCCAGTAGCCCACTGCTACTGTACAGGCCAACTCTACATCTGGATTTATAAGTGTGCCCAAACAACACTGCCAAGTCTCATTTGGCCAACACTGCACATTGGACAATGAATTTCTTGCCATTTCTCTGGGTAAAAAAGAGAAGGGATTACATCCTGATGCATTAAAATGACCAGCAACTGGGGTGTGAAAACCATGCAACTGCTATTTTGTGTGCAGTCTACACAGCCAACCAACAGCCAAGACAGAATTGGGGCACCTTTCACAGACGTCTAGAGTACATTAATGCCCCCTATTTAGTGAGATTGTAACCTTCACTGCCAGAGTTCTCACTTTAACGCTTTAACAGGGAAGTGAGATGGCACACACCTGTAAATTGGTATGATGGATTCATTGATGTTGCATATGCAAATGATAGATGATAAATATCAACAATGCTAGCACAATTTCTTCAAAACCATTACTCAATACAACATATTTTACACAATTTATATAAAAATTCGAAATGGGGCCCCAAACAGAGTTTTCCACCATAGTAGGCCATATACATGCATAAATGCATTATTTAAAGCATTATTGTCCTAACCTAAACTGTGACTTGTCTTAATAGGCTACTCCTAATTTACTATTTCATGAATGCAGGAACATTACCAAAGCCAGTTCAGTTCTGATTTCAAAATATAGCAATTTGGCAAGTACTCTCAGAATACCCTTTTGTCCATACCTAATTTTGTGAAGTTTTGATATTTTGACATTGTTCTCACAAGATACTCCGCCAATCATTCATTATGGGCCAAACTCACACAAAAAAAGTAACATTCCATATCTGCTAAATTCAAAAAATGAACCAAAGTTCTTATGTCAAAAGCGTCAGGTAGCTTTATTTTTTGTGTCAACCAGACGAACAGGAATGAGGAAAAAAAAATAAGAATAATATTATTTTTCCTGCAGAAATGGAAAAAAACATATGACATTTAGATTTATGGACAGAAGGGTTCTGGTGCTATTTGCAAAAATATAAATTAGCTTAGCCCAGTGAATGGTTATCACAACGGTTGGTACAATGCCTCGTCTAGACACCTTGTATGAATATGCCAAATTTTATAATGATCAGCAGTCCACAGTTTAAGATATTAGTTGCTGAAATTGAAAAGTACATTTTCAGAATATTCAACATGCTGTAAAAATTATACACGGACAAAGATATATTTAATTGCATCTCAAACCATGTACTATTCACTGTTCATTTACTGCTCAACAATTTATACTATATATGGCAGATTGTATGAGTTTTAGAAAGGTAGTGTCATCTCAAATCAAACTTATCAAATGTGAAAATGCTATTCGTGCTATTCTGCAAAATGGCGTAGAAGTACAGAACGCAAAATGGGACACACAGTGATACCTACACTTGTATGCCTGAATAGGGATTTGTGACCATCCCAACAAGTTTCGGATCTTTGTGATTTGAAATCTCTATTGCCCAAACAGTTTTAGTACAGAAAAAAAATGATAATAAAGAGTGTAGCCAATCTATGTAACAACCTGAAGTATACTAAGCAGTCCTCAAAACACCTATACACAACCGCCTATTCATTTTCATAATTAACTAAGAAAGTGTGGCAAGAAATTCACACCAGTCCTATATCATATCGTTTACACAGGTAACTGCCATGCGTCATGGCATCTATGTAACCTATCCTATCTGCGTTGAACCACAGAAATAGAAAAGTCCTAAAGAAGGTTAGAGGATCGTATCAAATGTAATGGCATGACACAAACAGAGCACTTCTTTATGGGATGAAAAATACTGCAGAATTAAGCTCGACAACCAGCGCACGAGCGCCAAATGGATTAGAAATCGCGCGTTCAGTAACTCCTCTGTAGCGTTCCAGACAATTACAACAAAACAAAACATATTTATATCTTCTTGGACAGACATGCACATCTCAGTCTCGCTAAAATTTAAGTCGCATAAACATCATTTATTCGTCCTTGCATCTGCCTGATGCTCATTGAATTCCCATTCACGCGCGTTGACCACAGGTGCGTCGCGAGAGAAAACTCGCACCTGACTCAAGTTCCAAAAAAGGAATAATACTTTAAATAGCGGCTAACATGACACCTTGCTATCATATATGCGTAAGGACGGACGGGAAATAAACCAATATGAGAAAAGCCCAAAACCGTTTCTTTAAACCCGGAGTACAAGCCAACATTTTTGATGTCTCAGCATTACACTGTCATTATCGCAATTACTCATCAACATTGCGCAACAAAAAATAAAATAAATAAAAATGAATAAATACATCAATATTGCATTTGCAAAAAAAGAACGTATTTTTACTTACAGTTCGTAAGAACTGGACCTCATCTTCCCCTTCACCACCTTCGGCCATGGCTGTAGAAGAGCCTGCCTAGACTCCGAAAGCCACCACTGACAGCAGGCAGCGGAGCGGTGCTTCTCCTGTCCTGCCGATATTAGCATAGCGCTCCATCCACAGCCATATAAGGGAGAGCGAGCAAGCCCACTGCCGCTGCTGTCACAGTGTCTCAATGCCACCACGAGGACGAGCGCATCTGCATCACCTGCGACCTTCCAGTCAATCGGAAAATATGGTGGGTTAAGTCTGTAAGCAAGCATGCAAACATTCTCTCCATGATGCAACTAAACGTCTCTTAAAAGCAGGTGAATGTGAGAAGGAATGATGCTGTGTAAGCTGTGCTGTTTTTTTGCTTAATTAAAGCCACTGGGACGGTGTTATTATAAACACACCAAACAAAGAAATAAATGCATAATACTTTGATAAAGATATAAATCTATGCCGATACGACCATGAAGAAATAATGCTATTTCTGCGATGCACTTTGGTAGCTGAAAATGAATCATTATCAATTTTAGAGGTACTTACAGTAATTGCCATAATTGTTTTACGTAAGGCTTTGAAGTTGTCAAATAAATAAGATGCAGGAAAATTTAAAAAAAAAAAAAAAAAGAAGAAGAAGAAGAGAAAAGAGAGGGAAACCGATAAGGTGCAAAAAATAAAATAATTAAAATAACAAACAATAATGACATGAAAAAAAAAATTAATCATAATTTTGTTTTCAATTTCAAAGTTAGACCTAAATCTATTATGTCTAATATAGGTATAATTAGGCTACAGCGTTATGCACCATTAAAATATGTGACAGGTAATAAAAAAATGAATCAGTAGTAGGCCTAATTTAAATAAAATAAAACAAAATAAAATAAAATAGGCCACTAATACGTGTTTATTCAGTCAACTCTTAAATTAAATTAAAAGATTAAATGGAATAAATTGACATTCAAACAGACATTAGGCTAATGACTGCATCTTGAATATGAGAAATATGAAAGTGAATACCATAGCATTTGCATGTACATATGCTGATAATAATGCTTGCCTATAAAGGTACTTGGGTCTCTGGATGAAATTCTGGGGTAACAGCTCTCTCTGGCGGCCGACTCTGAACTGCAGTCTCTGGATTCACAGAGCAGCTCTTGTGTACCACTCTCAGTCATTTCCCCTGCTAGATCATGCCTCCAAACATTCTTAAATATTACACCTTTTTTTAGCTTTGCCTGCCCAATCAATATCTCTCCCATCTGTCTCATTCTTGCTTGTTTTTATTTTTTGTACAGAATACATTGACCTCAGATCTTGGATTTGGATAATTCCTGTTCAAGTCAGTGTTGATTGGACAGTTATGGGTCAATCACAGCTTTCCTGTTTTGAGGGGACATTACAGGAAAGACTCATGGGGACAGACTACAGTTCGAATGAGTACAGTGTAGTAGCCAGAGGATGATGCTGGTAAGAATTAAAGTTCTATGGATTTTACATAAGCATTGATTTTGGATTTTTACTTGTTTTATTTTACAAACTGTAACTTCTTAACTTTTTTTTTTTACTTTGTTTGACACAACTTTTAAATTAATGCAGATAGTCCATAGTCATAACTAAAATCAGTGTAAGGTTAATTGAAATGTCTGAGAAGATTGTTTTCATCATTGGGCGTAAAATCATGTCTTTGTCATTAATGTTGTATAATTCTCCACTATTACTGGAATTATATCAAATGATATATGAACATTAAACTAATTAAAGGTTTGGGGTTGGTAAGATCTTTTAATGTTTTTGAAAGAAGTCTCTTGTGCTCAAGGCTGCATTTATTTAATCAAAATACAATATTGTGAAATATTACTCCAAGTGAATTTTACATTTTCATTGTCATATGGTCCTTCAGAAATCACTAATGTGCTTCTTTGGTGCTCCATAAACAGTTATTATTATTAGTTATATTATTATCAACAGTTTTTTGTGGAAACCGAGATACATTTTTGCAGACTTCATTAGGGAGTAGAAAGTTTAAACAGCATTTATTGCAACTCATTTGAATATTTTCTTTTTTAGAAAGACAGTCATGGTTTACAACACTCTAATAAGGAAGCAGACTGTCAATGAGGGCACCAGCAAAACAATCAGAATGAAAAACAAGATCAGTAAGTTTCTCCCAGTCATTAACGGTCTGGTCTCTGTAAGGAAGGGAAGGGCAGCTCTTAAGGGCAAAGCTTTGATTAGTTCTGGCATGAAGGAGGTGGGACTGTCTGAGACTGAGCGTAAGAGGTCTTGATAAAACAAATGAAGTCAGAAAAAAGCTGCTTTTTGAGGGCCTGTTGGATCTACGTAAGGACTATAATGGGAAATCAACAGGGGAACAAGAATTCAGACTTGGAAAGTGATCATGGGAGTGGAGTGTTATTCATAATTTCTCCTAAAAGCCTGAGAAAAGCCTCCAGAGGGCGGAAAGAGAAGAAATTGTGGATGATGAGCTCGGTGAATGTGGGGATGAGGATGCCCATGCGAACTACTGAACCACTCTCACTCAAAGGTTTGAAAAATGAAAAGGGGCAACGCGAGGATGAATGTCCCAGGACGCCGGCTGGATTGAAAAATAAAGAAATAGCTAAGGATTCAAGGAGTTTTGAGGAAGATCTGTCCAGTGAGCACTCTGAATATGAAAATGGATTTGAAACTGACTCAGATGAGACACACAATCTACATCTGATAAAGGAGCGTAGTCCTCAAAAGAAGTCTAAAACAACAGACATGATTGTCTGTTGTCTGCAGCAGGAAGCAACGTTCAGAGTGAGAGACAAAATAGTCGAAGTGGAGAACATTATTCACCAAGTTTTTTGTAGTTTAGACTGTTTGAGAGGAAGCACGCATGCCTCAACTGCAGGTGGGTTTTTGCGTAAGGTTTGAGAGTTTCCCTTTGGAGCTCTGCAAATAATTTAAGCCAAAAAATATAACATCAGAAATGAAGAATGTGTATTTCTCTTCTTTAGATGCTGTCTCTGCAATATCAACAAGTCTGGACACACTATCCACACCATTATCCTGTCTATCCTCACAAACCTCCAGGCCCCTGCTGCAATATCGTATTCTGCAGCCACCTGAAGGGGATGCAGTGGACTACGACAGAATTTATGTATACGGCAGCACAGAAACGAGCACCTACAATAGATCTGTATCAACAGTCATTGAGCAGAGTGTCAGTTGGACACCATCCACTACAACAACCATCACCAACTCTTCAACTACAGGTGTGTGAACACTTTATGATTCTCACTTTTTAAATGATAAAACCATTTCATGAAATGCATGATATTTAGTACTGGCCTGTGATTCATTTGCAGGGAAAATGTCTGTGAATCTTTATTTTAAAGAAATTAACACATTTATTTAGTAAGAATGCATTAAATCGATCAAAAGTGACAGTTGACAGTTACACATACAAAATATTCTCTATTCATCAAACATTCCTGAGAAAAATGCTCTGAGAAAAAAAAAACAGATTCCACAAAAACATTAGGTGTTTTTAAAGGTAATAATTATAAGAAAAATGTACATTTTTATTTTATTTACATGAACATATATTTAAGATAATATTTGGTACACTTTATTTTGATGGTCCTCTTTTGACATTCTGTTGACTATAAGAATGAGTTTAAGTTGCAAAGTTACTTATAGTCAGTAGAATGTCCAAGGACCATTCAAATTAAAGTATAAAATATAAAATAAAATAATAGTATAAAATAAAATTAAAAAATAAAAGTTAACTAATATATTTACTGTATGTTTAATCAAATAAATGCAGCCTTGGTGAGATTATAAGAGACTTCCTTCAAAAATATAAAAAATCTTAACCCCAAACCCCTATATACACACACACACACACACACACAGTATATACACTGACAAGCCAAAAGATTATTACCAGCGAATATCATTGATCATCTCCTAACAAGGCCACATATTATATGCTGTACACAAAGGAAGATATTTCTGTTTAATCAAACAGATCTCAAGCCCCATTGAATACCATTGTATGTATTTTTTCCTACTATGGACGTCAATGGGTTAGATCTGAGATCTGTTTGATTAAAACATTCTTCCAAATATCTTCCTTTGTGTACAGCAGAACAAATAAACACATAGAGGTTTGGAACAACTTGAGGGTGAGTAAACGATGAAAGAATTTTCATTTTTGGGTGAACTATCCCTTTAAGGTCTGGGTAGATTAGATAAGCAAACAAATCATGCAGTTCTCATAACTAACATGTTGGATGCATGAGAAATGGGCGGGAATAAAGACCTGAGCGACTTTGAAAAGGGCCAGATTGTTATGTCAAGGCAGGGTCAAGGCATGTGTGTTACTCCCAGTCAGCAGTGGTGAGACTTTACCAACAATAGTCCAAAAACGGCGACTTCCAGCCGGATAATTCACCCTGCCACACTGCACACATTGTTTAGGAATAGTTAGCCTCCAAATACCCCAGATCTCAATCCAATCCAAGTTCGATCCATTGCTGCTTGACCTAGCAACCTACTAGACTTGAATGATCTGCTGCTAATGTCTTGGTTCCAGATACCACAGGACACCCAGTGGTCTTGTAGAGTCCATGCCTCAGTGCTGTTTTGGCAGAACGCGGAGCAACAGCATATTATTAGGCAGGTGGTCATAATGTTTTGGCTCATTAGTGTGTGTGTGTGTGTGTGTGTGTGTGTGTGTGTGTGTGTGTGTGTGTATGTGTAAACATGGAGCTAAAGAGGCAAGATTAAGATGTGCTGCATTAATTCCTTATGTAATGCTCTTCAGCATCACGTTTTGAAGGTGTTTTTAAAGTAAAAACACAATGAGGGGGTGTTACGAATACAGCAAAGCATAGGCTATTACTCCTCACAGAGTCTGTGATCACTGAGGTGGATAGGAATGCTAAACCTAAACCTTGTGATAGTTGTCATGATACAGATTAGCACGGGTGAGATGCTGAAACACTGAACACTTCCCGTCCAAAACCTTGAGGCATGCTGCGTCAACCTCAATACTTCTATATTTTGCAAACGATCATATGATTTCAGGGGTCAAGGAATGAAACATTATGGGCCTGTGGTCTGTTAACTGGTGGTGCTTGAGGTTTTCAGGAATGTGAACATTAAAACGCAAATGAGTCATCCTACCATGAAAGATTGTAGATGACTTTTGATCTCCCTGCTCTTGTTGAAGTAAAATTAACAGGGTCGCTGTGTCCATTTCTTTTACTGTCTATGGTGAAAACCCTCTATTGCTGCTGAAAATTGACTACTTGTACAACTTCTTCTTATTATTCTTGTGATGTTTAATGGCGGATTGGCAGACCAACATAAATGGTGCATTCCCGCCACTTACTGATCTGGAGTGTGGAGTATACTTTGGAGGGAAAGAAAAAAAATTAAATTCTATATTTATTGTTCCTGTTTTATTTAAATATTAATTCGTGAATTATTGATTGTCTTGACCCTAAAGATCTTAAACTTAAAGATCTTACTGCAATACGCCTTATTCACGGCAGCGCCATCTTTGGTTTTTAATGAGAATGAAAGCGAGGCTGTGAGGGATAGTCATGCATCTCTCAATGGGCTGTACTGTTATTTAATGTGTTTTCGGATTGTTCTGCTTATGAAACACTGGAAAAATATCTTTCCAAGAAATTTCAGTTGACAAACAACTCTCTACAATGTAAGCTGTGGAAAATTGTAAGTAATCTAGAGCTTTATTCAGCTTTTTACAGCGGATGCCACTGGATGCCAGTGGATGTCTACTCATATTCTATATTTGAGCTTACATTTTTTTTTAAATGAATTTGACTAATAAAAAGTGTGCATTTGTGCTTTATTCCTGTCTTTTTAAAATAGTTGAATGAATGAATAAATGAATGATCGCGAGGTGCGATTGTAGATCAGAACGCCCGCAGCATTGAGGAATGAGTCAACTTCTCTGATAATTAATTATTTAATAAAACGATTGACATTGTAATGACACTGAATGATTACATTTAATCCAAATAAATGTTCGTGTTTCGTACTGATGTTATTCATCTGTTCTCATCAACGTAGACGAACTGACACCCTGTGGTAAAATAATGGCGTTTTTTTTACTGCCGCCGCTTTCTCGGATTGGCTTGGTTTGGATTTAAACTTCATTTTCCGATGAGTTTTGAAAATTCTGCACACACAGTAAACATCAGAATATCCCTTCTTCTGTCAATAATGTTTCCAAAATATAAAACATGCAGACACTCATTTTAGGTGGTGTTTGTTCAACTCATTGACGATTGACCGCAGTATACATTGAAAGTAAACATAACCAGAAGTAAGTGGTATTGTTTCCAAACGGAAGTGCGCCGCGAAGCTCAGTGCAAGTAGTCCATTCAGCTTTAAAGGGTTAGTTCACCCAAAAATGAAAATTCTCGGCCCAGAAAAGTTATGATAGAATGACATTGTTAATAGTCCAAGTGACAACAGTGGCTCAACCTTAAGTTTATCAAGCGACGAGAATATTTTTTGAGCACAAAAACAGTCTCGATGTAGTGTTTAAATGTTTCTAAAGTGTGGATTTACCAATAAGTAAGTGCCTTAGCAATGCAGGAAAATGAATGGCTTACCTTTCACACTTTTCCATCAAATGACCGTGAGCATCAGCTTCTCAGTTCTTGAGCATGTGTCGTAGCGCTCTGGTGAACAGACGGCTACACAGAAAAAAATCAATAGGCCTAGTTGAATAAAGTTGTTATTTTTGTTTGTTTTGCGCACAAAAAGTATTTGATAAACTTATAAGGTTTAGGTTAAGGTTTGGAACAACATGAGAGTGAGTGGCCTACTGACAGAATTTTCAGTTTTGGGCGAACTAACAATTCGAATCACAGAAATAAATTACATTTTAAAATATATTAACATAGAAAACAGTTATTTAAATATTTTAATAATTTATAATTATTTATAATATTTCACAATTGTACTATTTTATTGTATTTTGAACAGATAAATGCAGCTTTGGTGAGCATGAGACTTTTTCCAAAAACATTAAAAATATTTTTGATTGGTAGCTTAATTATTTCAGTTTTGTTGCAAACAAGTGAGTCTATACTACATTTATTTAAACTAATTCAGTCAAATTCCTCCTACTGACATTTTAAATCAAACTCCACTTAATGATTTGAAAGGGAGTCAGTCAGATCTAAATTTTGTCCAACTAATGAGCTATTGACATTTTTTTAGCCTCTTTTTGTTTTCTCCATTTTAATCGAACAGTCCGAATAGAATGAAGTTTAAATAAGGACAATGTGCTTGTTTCCCCACTACCATCTCCTTTTTAACCTATCTGGACCAAACAACAGTTTGCTTCACTCCCCTCAGGGTTCTGTCCACTGCTTACAAAAATAACTCACACTATGGAGCTAATGACATTACCACATTAGTTCTGCCTGTCTACTACAATAGAGTTACCCAAGAATAATGTTTAATCACAATGGATAAAAACTGAGCTCAAAGGATAAATCAAAAGTGACCTGATTTGTACCTGATTGAGACATTTTTCATCATAAGCTTTTCATTCCACAATAGACAGGAATCTGACCTGTGCATGCCCTTTTAAAATTATGTCACTCTTTGCTTCACCCTCTATGCCTGCACCGCACACTCCTGTTCCCTCCTGCACATTCAATGAAATCTGTCCATTGATTGTGTGTTCATTGTTTCCTGCTCTGCAGGGGGGAGGCCTGGGGAGAGGAGTGGATCTCAGGTCTCCTAAACTCTCACTGCTGTGAACCTCAGCTGTATATTAGATAAAAGCTTTATTGATTCTTGGGGCTACAGAGATTTTCCATGTGTTTGTCTAATTTATGTGCACTTTCAGAATGTCCAGTTATTGGGATACATTTTTGTTTTTACTCTATATTAGAATGTATATTAGAATGTATTTTAGAATGCATTTTAAAATGAAAGGTAATGACTAATGAGACAAGATAACTAACTTAAGACTTGAGTCAATTCATGTACCTCACAATTGCAGTACACTTCAATGTCCACTCTGTGGCAGTCTGTGTATTCCTGTTAGCTTTGCTCACAGCAAGAAGGAAGAACATGGATTTTCATATATTTCAATTTATAGGTTGACAAATACATCTTAAAATGATGTGCAACTGTTATCATATGTCAAAAAGCATTGTAGCTTTAAACGTTTTCTTCACTTTACTCACAAAGTGCTAGCAGCTGTCACTGACAAAACAACTTTTGGTTCATGCATCTGGCTAATGCATTGCATATTCATTATATTCTTTGTTGCAGAGTCCAAATCTAAAGCCACCTGTCTGGTGGGTTATTTTGAGTCATTACAAACCTTGATTATGAATAAATTTGTTAGTTTTGTTTGTTTGTGTTTTCACAGAGGAAAACGAGAACAGGGTGCAGGCAGAAGAGAAGTGGCCATTTGAGCACAGTGAAAATGTGCCCTTCTGCAACTCTGTGTCCAAGCACAAACAAGCTGAAGAAGATGAAATCGTCATTGTCCCACATGTCTCTCCTGACCATAACCTCACTGTGAGTATTAGTTTTATTTTGGAGAGATAAGAATATCCTGGAAGTTTCAGAACTGAAAACATCCTTGTTAGTCCAATAAAAGCTTTTATTGACACCAGCCCCAGCAAACGACTCGTTTTTCAAAGTGGGGAACAAAGTGGGGAAACATAGATCCCACGTTTTTCAAAGTGGGGTGTTTTTAACTCAAAGAGGATAAAACACCACCCCGCAGAAGAAGATCAACGCCTACCTCCTCAAACATGAACGGTTTAGCCCCGCCCACCGATTCGTACATTACACGCATAGCTAAATAAGATAGGTCTACCTCGTGATGACAAACCGAATCGAGGTACTGAGCGAGCAATACAAAATATGGTATGCAAAAGAATGGTGCAACACACGGACTCTGGGTCGAACATGTATGGGCGAATCATTCCGGTTGCCATTTTACAACATTGGACGGTTTCAAAACAATTTCCCCCAAGTGCATCGACAGGTGAGTTGAAACTCATTATAATACAGTATGCAAAACTGTTATCCACTCACAACAGTGGGCGTTTACTTCCAAGTCTTCAGTGCGAGACGCCCATAAAAACAGAGCGTTTTTCAGCTAGACTCAAAACTAGCGTACAAAATAGCCTATTACTTATTCATTTTGATGTTTTTGAATGCAAAAACCATGCGAACGTCATAAGTTGACCTCAGACAGCAATATAATAAAATTTAAAAAGCCAGTTCATTACCCCTTTAAGAAAAAATATATTTTCCTGTGATGTAAAACAGCATATTTATTATTATTATTAGGTCTATTACTTATTAAAATGTGCTAAAGAATCTCTATTTACATTGTTTCTTCCTTGTGTCAGGAGGCCTAGTCTCTACAAACAAAACCACAGGTGACAAAACAAGGATGTAGGTGGGGTTAACAGGTTAATCATGGTGATTATTGTGATGTTATCCAGTGTGAAGTGGACAGAAGGAGATATCCAGCTTTACAGAAGGAGGATAGACTGTCTTGTCTGGACAGTGACTCTTACTGGAGTTTTGTGTGCTCTTCTGGGTGTGGTACTGAGATGCTAACTTCTTCCTCATGGATGACTGAGAGCGGGACCAGAAATCCTGTCATGTGGCAGAAAATGAATGGGTGGAGCACTCTTTGCTTATATGCGTCTTTGCCATATGCGCTTTTGTTGCGAATTGTGGATTAAGAGCAAGTACAAAATCTTACCCGGAAAAGAAAGAAGAGGCTAAATAAAAGTAAAGGCTGGATAAAAGGAGCAAGCTGCATGCTGGCACTATTTTGGAACATCATTACGGAATGTTTTTTTCCATTTCTTCAGCTGTCCTGCCTGAAAACAACATCTCTGGTCTTTAATGCTCATTTTCCTGGCATCCATGATTTTGGAAACTTCATGTAAGGACAACATGTTACGAAAAATAAAGACACATCAGACTTTAACCAAACTCAAATTATTTTAGTAAAACAGTTTTTTATACCAGTAAAAAACTAATAAATGGAACTCATATTCATAATTTGTCAATGGTTGTTCAGCACAAGGGCTTGACATTCAGGGATGGGTGAATGGACTTGGGAAGGCTATTGGAAAGAACCTGGAATTTTTTACTGCGAACAAAGACATATCAGTTTTACTTATATATTTTTTGAATTTTGACTTTGTTTTTGTTTTTTATCACTTGTGGAATATTCTTGTTTGAATACAGACTAAATTTGTGAACCATACTGGAACGAGGGAATGGAGAGTAAGCCCATCAATACATTTTCTGACAAATTAACAAACCTTTTTAATCACCATGAAAAACATGAACTTCAAACACTGACTGAGGAGTCGGACAGTCCAGATTTGACTTCTTTTTGCTTGTTGACTAAGGAAAGAGAGGTTAATGGTCAACAAAAATTTGTTCAAAGGCAGGGTGGTTTTGATGATCAAGGGGAGGATTTTGCTATAATTGTTAAGGTTTTACCTCCAAACGCTGAGGAAGACAGGACAAAGGACCATGTCAACAGACCGGAGTATCAGAATGTTAATGAAATCGATTTTTCTTCAGAAAAGGAGGAAGTGGACTTAGACCTCAATGTTATGCACCAGAGAGATAATTACAGTAAAACATCAGTTGTGCGCCAGACTGTCCAGGATGTAACAGATGGTCAAGCTGACACACCATCTAAATCACTTAGCAAAGTCTCAGCCAGTGGCAGTGCTAACAGACTGGACAAACAACTTGAGGATCCAGTAATCGGTACAGTGGATAATAAAGATCCTGTTTTCAGAGAAGGACACAGACTCAATCAGGACATATCTGCAAATGAGACAGTTGTTGTGGAATCAGATAACTCCAGCAATGAGGAGCTGTTTGCTGAGGAAGAACCATTAAAAGTGAGAGTCCATACAGACATTCAAAGCAGAAATGATTTTTTAATAAAAGAGCCTTTCAATTCATCCGCAAATAACGGAATTTCAGTGCAAAGTCACCGGGAAGTATCTGCTCCTGAGAGCAAAATAGAGTCTGGTGGAAATCTTCAAAACACTGCAGATGTTCCAGATGAGGTAACCAAATCTGGTGTAAATGAACAAACTTTGACTAACCGCAAGGCATCTGCAAACATGGACGTTCAGAACACATTAGCGCACTGTGAAGTTCATGATCTCACTAAAAAGGTTCTTTCATCAAACTCACCTGTGAACACCAGAACTGTGGTCATCACCCTTACACGTGTTGAAGCTCTTTCTGCTGAACCGTGTGTTGATACTAAAGAGATCCAACTGAGAGATGAGACTGCAGGTAGCCAAGCTATTTGCAATGAAAGCAGCGCAAGTTCAGACAGCATTTTTGTGCACGTCCATCCACCTACCACAAGCCAGGAGAACCAAATTAGATATTCTGAGGCTGGAGGTGTGATTTTAACAGGTTCTGACCTCTGTGACACTGAAGAACACAGTTCCAGTTCGTCTGAGCTAGTTAATAAGACTAATTCAGAAACAGAACCGGTGCTTTCAGTCATCCAGGTGGAGACAAAAATGCATGCAGAGGGAGATATTAATAAAGAGAGTGTGAAAGAAGACACCATGTTAGATACAGATTCATCGTCCACTGAGAAAACCACAAAAGACCAAAGCATACTCTCCCCCACAGTAGTAAAAGAGAAACCGCTCCAACTGTCGTCCCTCTTCACTGGGCTGCTCAGCCCCAAGAAAGAAGCACTTGAGGAAAATGAAACTACAGAGCAGCCCCAAAGCCCTACCAAACGAGGACTTTTTACCGATCAGTCTAAGAAAGAAGTCAAGGGAGACTTCCTGGAACAGCTTACTCAATTCCTCAGCAAGGGGGAAGGGAAGAGAAAGCAAGAGAGCAAGTCAAGCCCCCCACTGTCTCCAATCGGTCAGGACCCTGCTGAAAAGCCAGAGACTACTGTAGAGGAGCCGGTCATTCCCCAGTCTGAGGAAACCAACAAATCTACAAATGCAGAGACGGCCTTAGGTGCATTGAAGGCTTTTTTCACGGTTAAATCTGCCAAAAAAGACACTTCAAATCGCATGGACCGGGACATTGTAAAGAAGAAGATCAACAGGGACAAAGACGTCCTCAGAGCTTTCTTTGACAGGAACTCAAGCAAGTCTCCAGACAACAAAGAAACTAAAGTATGCAGTGAACAGATGATTGCATTTGTTGGTGATTTCAGTATCAATGTATAAAGTTTAAATAAAAAGTCTTCTTTGATGTGCAGCTAAAAAAAAGTGGGGATGCTGCATCCTTATTTAATTTAATATTTTAATTAACAGTACAATGCACATTAATTGTTGCTGTTTGGTGTCTTAGGCTGATGTGAGTGAGGAGCACACCCCAAAGCGACTTCAGACTATCTGGCCACCACCAAAACTGAAAAATGACGAGGAGAAGATTGGTCTCAAATACACGGAAGCTGGTAAGGGCTTATTGTATAATTGAAGAAGAAAACAAGCAGTAAGTGTAAATGTTTGCTCTAATTCAAATATTTGCTTTTGTATAAAATGTAACAACACTGTCCAAATATATTCCACTACACCTCCACCCTAAATGTGTTTCTAAAGCGCAACTCTGCAGATTATTTACTTTGGATACAGTGTCACATTGTTTGTTACTTGTAAGAAAATTCGTTTTCTCAGCAATGCAGTCATTAAGATTTTTGCATTGATCAACCTTATTGACTATCCATAACATTGCCCGTATTGCAGTATCTTGTAGATTTAAAGGGTGTGGAGTCCTCAAACACACCTAAGCTCACATGCTCTAAGTGTGTGTTGTTGTCATATGCTTAAATATACTTGAGGAAATTATTTTTTCCCATGGTTCTCTAGACAAAGGCAGTGATCATCCCTATATAGCAGTTCTACCACTGCCATCTATTGGAAAGTTTATATCTACGATATTTACTGGATATCCAATTCTTCGTTTATTCAGTTTGGTGTCAGAAAGAAAAAAGGACAAAAAAATAATACTTTTATTCAGTTAAGGATGGATGAAATTGATCAAAATTGATGATAGTAAGACATTTTTTTAATATTACATTTTTATATCAAATAAATGCTTTTTTTATTTCTATTAATCAAATAATTCTGAAAAAAATGTTTCACCATAAGAATATTACGCAGCACAACTGTTTTCAACATTGATAATAGAAATGTTTCTTAATCAATCAACATCTTAGAATGATGTCTTAAGAACCATGTGACACTGAAGACTGGAGTAATGATGCTGAAAATTCAGCTTTGCCATCACAGGAATATACATTATAAAATATATTAAAATTGAAAACAGTTTAAAATTGTAATAATATTAATGTTTCTCAAATGTTTGAACAGTAGTACATTTGTATATATTAGTTAGAGAACTATTTTATTGGGTTTCTGCCACAATTCAATGCGTTTTGTGATATATTTAGCCATAATGATGGGGGTTTTTTTCTGTTCTCAGAGCATCAGGCTGCTCTTCTGCAACTAAAAAGAGAATGTAATGAAGAAGTGGAGAAGTTACAGGTGGGAAACTCAAGAACAGTATTTTACAACTGAAGGGATACAGTTTACTAATAGCATCACAAATTTAAAACCTTTCCCAGGAAAGGCGTGTTTCCACAATCAGTGCTTTTACAAATGTATTGTACTATGCTGCTTATTGAATATAGTCACACTTAAGCCACACTTCTTCTATAGACCTATCAAGCCAAATTACATTCAATTTAAAGAAAGCAAGCAAAATCTTTCACAAAAAAGGTTTTAAGATTTTAAGATTGTGTCGTCTGCTAGGACGCTACTGAATATGTTTACATTTACTTTACATTATATTTATCCATGCAGCAGACACTTTTATCAAACGTTATACATTTTTTAATTTACATTTTGTTGTTTGAACTCTTTAATACAGGCCGACTTCAAACTTGAGCTCTTCCGGTTAAAAGAGAAGAACGAAAAGGATCTGTCCAGACAAGCGGTAACCATTGCAAGCTTACAAAGAGAGAAAGACAAAAATCTTCACAGAAATCACAGAGATGTTGCTGTGTCCACTGACGACAACATCAAAACACGGACTTTCCACTCTGTGTGCATTCAGACCGACAGAGAGACATTCATCAGGTCTGAGGAGGCCAAGGAAGCGAGTCTTGACCCCCTTCCTAAAAATGCTGACCTCAACTCAACAAAAAACTTTACTGAAAGACAAAAGACAGTTCTTCCACCAGCTGCCCCACCTGTATCACCTCAGTTACAGATGAATAGAAACAAGATTCCCCCTCCCCCTCCCCCTCCCCCTCCACCTGGCCCTTGCATTCCTAATATATCTACACTTCCTGCTCCGCCACTGGATACACCAAGTATGCCTCCTCCACCTGGCCCTTACAATCCTAATGTACCTCCACTTCCTGCTCCGCCACTGGATAAGCTAGGAAGTGTGCCTCCTCCTCCTCCTCCACCTGGTCCTTGTACTTCTATTGTACCTCCACTTCCTGCTCCGCCCCTGGATAAGCCAGGAAGTGTGCCTCCTCCTCCTCCTCCTCCTCCTCCTCCTCCACCTGGTCCTTGTACTTCTATTGTACCTCCACTTCCTGCTCCGCCACTGGATAAGCCAGGAAGTGTGCCTCCTCCTCCTCCTCCACCTCCACCTGGTCCTTGTACTCCTAATGTGCCTCCACTTCCTGCTCCTCCACTGGATAAGCCAGGAAGTGTGCTTCCTCCTCCTCCACCTCCTCCTCCACCTCCACCAATGACAGGATGTGGTCTTCCACCGCCACCACCCGTTCTCCACTCGATCTCCAATCCCCCTCATGGAGTTGGTATCTTCCTCAGTACAGCAGCAGACAATCCTCCTCGCAAACGTTTAGTGGAGCCAATCTGTCCAATGAAATCGCTCTACTGGACACGAATACAGATTCAAGATAACAGGTATCTCTCATCACCTTACCTCTTGTTTTTAATTTACATGGGGCAATGACATGATGCTCATTTTTTAATTGTATCATTTTTTACTTTTGTTTAGTGCTTTTGCCTTTTTTATTCGATTTTTTAGACAAAAATAACAACAATGAACACAATTCACTTTTACAAATAGATAAAAAGTACTTTAAACTAAAAATAAACATCATCCCACTCTACCTGTATTCAACCATAAAGACCTATAAAACCTCAATCAAAAGTTTCCTCAAACACGCAACGTATGTCCACTAGTGACGCTGACATTTTCAACTCTCCCTCGTCAGACCTCATGGGAAGTTTAAGACAGACCACTGCAGACATTTGTCTGCATGAGGGGCCAGCCACAGGCTGAGCTGCAGTCTTTCCAGGACCTCTAGTGGCGGTGTGGATTTCTGTGGGATTCGGCTCCCCGGCCACCTCTGTGCTTTTGCAATGTTATTTGACTCCTCATGAAAGCTTTCTGCTCTCTTCGTGAGCATTTTGTCAAGCCAAAGTCAAGCTTAGCTGTGCGCCGTCGTCCTGGCTAGTTAATTATTTTTATGGGAGAGAAAATTTTGCATGTCAGATTACTCACATGCTGCTCCTGTTGATTTTCCTTCTCCTGCTCTCAGCCAAGGTTGCTCAGCAACAATAAATAGCTCACTTTACTCGTGTAACGTGGTTTTTACAGTTGCTGGTATTAGGAAATGCTTTGGTTGGTGGCCTGTATGTCTTTGAAGTGTGAAGATTCAATCACAATGAGCCTTAGACTGAGCAGAAACTCATCATCTCTTTCTTTTCTTAGGAGCAATATGCTGTGGAGTTCCCTGGAAGAGCCACAGATAATAAACACCAATGATTTTGCGGAACTGTTTGCTAAAGCCACATCGCCCACCAAAAGAAAGCCCCTATCCGAAGCCTATGAGAAGAAAACCAAAGCCAGGAAGGTACCGCTCTGCCCTGAAGATAAGAAAAAATGATATAACATAGAGAGGCTCATATTTTGAATGGCAATTTTAAATCTATATAGCAAATGCAGTTTTTATAGCAAATGTGAGATTGTGGGTTTGATTCAGCTAATTAGAAAAACAAAATCTGTAAATTGCTGTGGATAAAAGCGTCTGCTAAAATGCATTAATATTATGCACTGCTAGGCAAGTTCAGAAAGTTCAGATTTGAGACGTGTCCACTAGGTGGAGCAGTTGTCAGTTCTTCCGAAATATATATTTAACTGGAACTGATGCATTCATCCATTCACCTCTGCTAATTTCTTTTCTTAAACATCTTTTGTCAGGTGCAGTCACTTTAAACTTTAAAATCCATTAATTTGATACAAATGCTTGTGAGTAATATCAGGATCCCACAAATGCCCCTAAAATTGCCTTTGAAATTGATATAATTATATAGGAAATGAGAATAATTTGAAATAAATGAGCCTGTGCCTGAAATGTGATCATGCCATTGTTACCTTAGGGAGGTGGGTTTTATAATGGAGGTTTGGAATTTCCCAAATGATCTTTTATTTATTTGTTCCACTTTTGCGTAATACAAGCATGAGTCCTCAAGACATTCATGGTATTGTAAGCAAAAGGCACGTATATCATGATCAGAGTCATTTACAAGTTTTTGATTGATGGATTTTTGACTTTTTTTGATTGATGAACTTTTTTAGGTTATTAAATTACTGGATGGCAAGCGCTCTCAGGCTGTGGGCATCTTAATCTCAAGTCTCCACCTGGAGATGAAGGACATCCAGCAAGGTAAATCACACTGAACAGACTCATATATGCCGAGAAATACTCAACCACCAGCTCGTTTTTTTTTATTCTGTCCAGACTAATTTTGCCTCCACTAATAATAAACAGACATGTTAAAATGATACATATTTGTGTGGCCTGGTTAGAAAAGGCAACCTAAGACTTGATGTTGAAATAATTCTGTATATAATGACATATCTTGCAACAATGTGATTGGCTCCAGCTCTTATCAAGGATAAATTGGCTGTATGTTTGTTAAATAAACTATCAGTCCCACTTACCAAACATACACTTTTCACATTGGCCATCCTGAATTCATCACAGCTGGCCTTAACAAAGTCAGACAGGCAGATTTTTTTGGATGATTTTAGTAAATTCAAAGTATATGTTTGGTAAGTGGGGCTGGTGGGGGTTTGGTTACAGGGGGAAAAAACTCTCAAATACATATTTAGACTTGTACATTCACATATCACATCCATGGCACGTATGTCCATTAACTAATCAGTCTTCTTGTCTAGAGACTGATACTTTTTCATTTCTCAGCTGTTTTGAATCTGGACAATTCTGTGGTTGACTTGGATGCTATCGAAGCCCTGTATGAAAATGTAAGTATCCTGCCACATTGGAAACGTACTTATGTACAGGCCCACACTAAATCATAGCCTCCAAAGCAGTACATCTACACAAGTCCTACACATTCGCACCCCTTGCATGTTTTCTGCTTTTCAATTAGTAAAAATTGAGGTTGAGTAAGAAATATGGATTCTATAATTGTTTATAAAGCACTTATGTTAATTATTCTTTTAAACTATTGTGTTATGTGAGCTTTAAAACTATTTAAATCATAGTTTGTAGTCACTTTAGGGATTATGGTATTTGTCATGGTGACAGTTGTGAAACTGGATGTAACTTTACACAGAAACGGGTAATAAAAATGTTTTTCCCACACTAAAATCATGGTAACACTCATTTTGTTTACATTTTGTGGCTATACTATAATAATGAATACTGAATATACTGAAAAATATTTCATATTTATGGATTGACCACCCCATTAGCTTATATTGTAAGTGTTTCACTGCAACTCAGAGATAAGTGGAAATTAATTTTGTTGTAATCAAGGAATAGGGATAATAGGGATAGCAATAAGATTTATTTTACTGTATTTATCACTGTAAATCACTTCAGAAAATGCACACAAAATCTTCAGATTCTGTATCACGCTTCTTGTCTCTCTAGTTCCATTTCCAACATACCTAAATAATAGATAGTTCCAGAGTGGTTTCATAAGTTTATGTGTGTATCATTGGTCAGTTTTCATTTGAATGCGTCTGTTCTGTTTCTCCCAGAGAGCTCAGCCTGAGGAGTTAGAGAAGATTAAGAAACACTATGAAACCTCAGACGAGGAGCAGGTCAAACTACTGGACAAGCCTGAACAGTGAGATATTCCAGAAACACACCAGATAACTCATGTTTTTATGCAACTAGTGATACATCAATTGTCATTCACAAGGGCACTTTCTGTATGCTCTTTGCAATGTATACTTCTCTAAAGTTCCTTCATTTGAAAACAAACAAAGAAAAAGTAGTGTTTTCAACACTACGCACTTTAGTTTGACAGATGTTCATTGCTTTTCCTTGACAGATTCCTGTATGAACTCTCCCAGGTCCCTGAGTTCTCCAGTCGAGTTCACTGTTTAATTTTTCAGTCGAAGTTCACCGACGCCGTTGCCTCCATGCAGCGCAAGACCGAGATTATTCTACACGTCTGCAAGGTACAAAGGCATTTTCAAAAAAGGTCAGACCTCAGATATTATCAAACCTTTGATTTGATTTGATCAGACGCTGGCATTCTTAAGAGCAAAAAACAGCCCTTCAGGCAGCTGCGGTTTATTTAGGAGAGGTCTAAGTGCTTGCTTTGTCTCCAACATCTCCATGTGATAAATGCACAAATAAATGTTGATGTGTCTTTTGTGTTTTAGTGTCTTTTGGAGAAAGTTAGTGTGAGGGAGGTGATGGGACTGGTGCTTGCTCTGGGAAACTACATGAATGGAGGGAGCAGAGCTAGGGGACAGGCCGATGGCTTTGGGCTTGAGATTCTTCCCAAGCTTAAGGATGTCAAGAGCAGGGTAAAAGTTTTCTACATTTGTCTATGTTTAGCACTGTGAAAACACTATAACCTCACACACTGAGGTGTTTGACAGAGCACGATTTGTTCTTAAAACGATCTGAATGACATACGTTTTTGACATAATTCTCTATAAATCTACAGGAAAATCACATTAGTCTGTTGGACTACATTGTTTCCTACTATCTGCTTCACTATGATGAGGTAAAACATGAACATGTAACCTTTCACATGCAGTTTGTTTATTTTACACACTGCAGATCTTCAATCTGTTCAACATTGTTTTCAGTCACATGACTCATTTTTCATCCTATCTATTAATTTATGGAGTGATACACGACAAATGCAATTGATACAATGTCTTCAATAAACCTTTTTTATTATAAGCGTGTTTTTAATTTCTAAATTGAAATTCATTTTGATAGGTGGCTTTTATCGTTACAAAAGATTTCTATTTCAAATAAACACTGTTCTTTTGATCATTGTATTCATCAGAGAACCCTGAAAAAAAATGTATCACGGTTTCCCCAAGCTTATCAGATTGATTTCTGAAGGATCATGTGGCATTGAAGACTGGTTTGATGTCTACTGAAAAAAAAAATCAAGGAATAAATTACATTTTAAAATAAATTAAGTTAGAAAACAAATGTTTTAAATTGTAACAATATCAGTGTTTTTCACTGTATTTTTGATCAAATAAATGTTGGTGGGCACAAGAGACTTCTTTCAAAAACATTACAAAATCTTTCCAACCACAAATATTTCTAAGAACATGTGTTTTACTCTAGATCTTCAAGTCTTTCTTGGCCGTGGATACTCATATGTTTCACTCATCCTTCCTTCAATCTCTCTCCAGAACGCTGGGACAGAAAAGAGCATCTTTCCTTTGCCTGAACCTCAAGATGTTTTCCTTTCTTCTCAAGTGAAGTTCGATGACCTCTCAAAGGATCTCAGGAAGATGTACAGAGACTTGACAGGTAAGAATTACCAAAAACAATCTCAAGGTCTTCAGAAACGATTTTAGCGTGCCACTGATTTACTGCACCATCAAAAGTAGCAAGATTACATGGGTGGGATGAAAGTCTGCAATCCTGCAACGTGGCTCCAGCTGAATCCTGAGGACTTTACAGCATCTGTTTGCAACAACTCATTATTAAACCAGATTAGATCAGGTGGAATAGACAGACGAGTTTGCCTATGTATATGTGTGCACGCGTAGATGCGGAGGCGAAGTGAAGTCTGTGAGATTTTGCCATGGCGCCTTTTAGATATGACTTTAATCCTGCCCATCAGATGCTCTGGCATTGTGTGATTCTTTAGCTCCGTCGCAGGGGCCAAAGGCTACAGTGCTTTGGCGCTTATGTAATCTGAGAGAAGAGCAGCTTATCGCTGGCGGGATGGGCTTTATCTGCGCAGAGATGCACTGCCATTCTCCTGCTACACTGTATCAGTCCGTGTTCAGTGTGGCCCCGCAGATGTGTGTCACAGATTCTTTTCTTTACCTCTCAACAAGCCTTTCTTATCAGGCGACGGAGAGACTGCCAAATCGGGCCCATCGCGCTCTCCCTTTTTTGTCCTGCTGTTTGAACTCCCCTCATGACTGAGAGAGAATCGTGTCTTTGTTTTTTATGCTGTGTTTGTTCGATTTCTTCGAATTACTTACAGCCCCACTGAGGTTTTGGCTGCTCAAGGTGACCGCATTTGTCTGCGATGTAATTTCGCGGAGCAAAAAAGTGCTGCACTAATCAAATTAGTCACTGTGTGCCTACACCAAAAGGGAATGTCCCTGTGATTTTATTTTCCAGAGACAATGATGACAACATTGTGAAGCACATCTAATGCATGGAGACTCCACAGCTGATTCATCTGGCTTGCGTTTGAGACATCTTTTTGATCTCTTTGAGGTCATTGTGGCAGTGGTTTGGCTCGCCGAGGTCCACAGTTGAGAAAACCTGAATGTTGATGTGAGCCGCCTTGGTGGACACACTATATGAGGATCTTATCACTTTAATATTTTGCGTGGAAAAGATTCCCAACCGTTTCTTCATTTCCAGCTGTGTTCACAGTTTATACAAATTCTCAATGAAAACAGTAGTATGTGTTGCCTTATCCGGGCTGAGATGCAGATGGAGCGTATCCAACAGTCCTGGGTTCCCATCAGGGTGTATTATGACTGAGGCAGGAGACTGACTCCTCTGATCCCCTGATTGGACGTTGAACAAACAGTGCTGTGTCGGTCCACGGGTGATACAGTGACTATCTGAGGATGTGATCAGAGGTGCATCAAAACAGATTTTAGAGAAAAAGACATTTGATAACCTCTCAGTCACAGGTGGAGCTTTAGCTCTATGGTGTTTTCTTGACAATAGGTTATGAACAAGTGCAAACAAAAAGGGTTTAAAGAGATAGAAATATGATTTTATTTCTTCTGTGGAACAGAAAAGAAGATATTTTGAGAAATGCCATCATACAGTGAAATTTATTGGGGTCCAGTGCCAGTTTTGTACCCTATTGACTTTCATTGTTGGAGCAGTTGTATGTATATTTTACAGTTATTACAAAATCCAACATACATAGAAGGCTGACGCTCAGCTTGTTTATAGACTTTGGAAGTTCCCCCATGACTGTAACCATTGTTTTTACAGATGTGATCGACATAATTTACTGTACTGATCCCATAATTACAGCATTTGCTCCATCAGCAGAAAGTGCTTCCTTTTAATGTGCAAGTAATCAGTGATGCGCTAATGGCTTTGACCGCAGTCGCTGTTGTTTTAGATGACTTGATAAACCAACTTAAGCTGAAGTTGTGAATGATTGTTGGACTTCTGGTAAAAAAGCAGTTGGTGCCTACTCAGAATGTGAGCGGAGTGATCAACATGGCCACATACATTGTACTTAGTGTGTTATAATAAGTAAATATGTTTTATTAGTTCCACCAATGATATATTTTGAAATACTGTATATGTTTTTAAAGAAGTCTCTTGTGCCATCCAAATCTGCATTTATTTAACCAAAAATACAAACAGTAATATTGTGAGATATTATTTCAATTTAAAAATAATGTATTTTTTTCAGCATCATTGCTCCAGTCTTCAGTGTCACATGATCCTTCAGAAATCTAAAATGCTGATTTGCTGCTTAAGAAACATTTCTTACTATTATCAGTGTTGAAAACAGTTGTGCTATTGAGCATTTTTGGAGATGAATATTTTTCAGGATTATTTGGCGAATAGAAAGTTAAAAAGTTTGTAACATTATAAATGTCTTTACTGTGACCTTCAACTTAATGTATCCTTTCTTTCAAGTGTCATCAATAATACCCAAATCACTTATCTTTATCATCAACATTATCTAATTGTAAAATAACATACGGGTAAGCTTATTGATAATGTAATAAGAAACGCTTCAGTATATTTGCACTTTTGTAGTTGTGTGCTTCTTGGCTTTTTTTTCAAGATCTGGGTTATTGGAATAAAAAGTAAGCGCTCATGGTGGTCAAACAAAAAAAAACCTGTTTAGTTTAGGATAAAATATTGCATTAAAGTTAGTGTAAACTTTGTTTTACAATGACTGGCTTCTGAAAATTGGACCTGGTCAGGGATTTTACTCTAACCCAATGTTATTCCTTTTGTCTCATACAGTTTGTGAAAAGGATGCTCTAACCGTGTGTACCAACTCATCTCAAGAGCACATACATCCCTTCAAGGAGAAAATGGACTTGTTCATTGCCAACGGTGAGCTAAGCTATGATGTGTGAGATTAGCCCACATTACCTTTTAGAAGAGGATTTGAAGTCTTCTAATTATGTGCTCCGTCCCATCAGCCGATCCCACTTGTCTTCCTTGTTCAGATACAAAGTCTAGTTGGTCTCTGAGACGACCAGGCTCTCTAGAAGATTGATGGAGAGGAGTACAAATGTTTGCTTAGATTGTACAGGATTGTTTTGCAGATCGAGCCAGATATGTGGAGATATAAACTGGATGAGACAATGCTAGTCAACTAGACAAATAAGATTAAAGGCCCTATCGTACACCCGACTCAAGGCACGATGCAAGTGTTTTATGCTAGTTTCAGTCCGAAGCAGTTATTATTTTCACGTCCTGCGCCCCGTTGTTTAAATAGCAAATGCATTTGCATCTATTTGTGCGCCCTTGGGTGTGCTGGTTTGAAAACGAGGTGTGATTGGGACGTGCAGCAGCACACAAACGTGCTAAATATAAAACGGATATTTTTTTTCAAATTAAACTACCACTTGCTGTGGTATTCTGCCATACAATATACAGTATCCATGTTGCGTGCAAAACACACCCATTACTCATTAAGAGAATATGACAACCCTTTTAGACCACGCCAACCATTTTTTCCTGTCGTTAAACTAGTAAAAGTGGATTCGGACACGGCCTAAGTGCACTTGCGCCTTGCAGACCATGCGCTTAGATCGTTAAAATAGGGCCCTAATTCTGTTTGTAGTTTATGTATATAGCAGCACATTTAAAACATCCTCACATTCTTCCTACTACAATTATTTGATTGTCTCCACTACACAGATAAGACAGCACACATCCTGCAGTCATGAAGAATATCTGCCATATGCCCTTTTGGGGACCTGATAAGTGTCTGTGACTGCCTACCTGTACAAGATTGCTGGTCAGGTTCAGAAGACAGACGCAGAGATAGGAATCAGAGAGACTTTGGCTATGAAGGAGACTTTTTAGTAAAGGAGAAACATCAGTTTTAACATTGTCTTTGAGGCCCTGGTAGAAAGGCTAGGAATTTGAGACGATAACGTTATTGGTAGCATAACTGACAAAGCAGTGCAGGAACAAGTTCTGCAAGGTTCTCTTAAAGCTACACTGTGTAACTCTTTTAGTTTATTCTTAGCTAAAAACACTTAGTTCTTTCAAAAATATATGTGCTCATTAATGTATATTTACTTCGTTCAAGTAATAAAGTATTCTCGTGAATGTATAATTTGCCATTGAAAATACATACGGGTAAGGGGTTCTAATGTCGGTCGCCATGTTGCGCCTCCATCTTGAAAGTGCATTAGCCAAAGAGGGACATACCCGTTAATTCAAGCTTCGCCTTTCGCGTTTACGTTTGAGTTAACACTCATGGACGAGGTCGAACTGGAAGCCATGTTAATCTTGGACTACATTGGCCACCGTAGGAGTTAAAACAAAATCAGAATTGAGAGGAACAAAAACTAATATTCACTGGATGATCATATACCTTTTCACCGCTAGATGGGGGTAAAAATCACACAGTGTAGCTTTAAAATGTTAGCACAAAAACATTGTTTATAGCCTGGCTAACGCCAGACCCAATTCTCGTTGAGACTTGGGTCTGGGAACCACATGCACAATTTTGCGTATTTGAAGCGTGGTTTACGAATGCCCGGAGCCGTTTATTGGGTGCTCAGAATGTATATCAAATGCACAGAAAAACACAAGTATTAAGTCCAGTTTAAACTAGATGTTGAAGTTGTTATTTGCATTGGAAATTGTTTGAGCTTGTACTTCACAAGTTAAAAATTAATAAATATTTAATTTAATGACTAAAGTGTCAACTTTAATCGGATAACTTACGTGTGCACAGCTGAAAGTTATGCTACTAAAGCAGTAGCTGTATATTTATATTGAAAAGCAACACAACTTAGTGGCACTGTGACAACCACATTAGTCTACAGGCATAATGACAATATGATATTAATAAATACCACTTACCATTTATAAGTTAAATGGACTTCGTGGACGACGATGCCTAGCAGGTTGGTACTATACAACTCCGTGGCTAACATGTCTTGACACTTTGCACTCATCCAGGCCTCGGGACTGCCGAACAGAAGTTGGTATCGACAATTCTTTATCGCATTTTCTTTCTCGGGACACAGCTGAGCGGCAGATATTCCGAGGTTGACCGCCTCGAGTCCTCCACCTGGTCCTCCATTATGGCAATTATGGCTAGACAACAATAACGACTGGGGTCTCGCGAAGTTTAACGCCAAAAGCTGCTCTTTTTTCAAAATAAACTTGCATTCTAAACTACTTACAATATAAGGCTGCATCAAAAGGTAGCTTCGCGTCTGCTGCCATAGATATAAACAAACTGCTTCGGTGTGCGTCATCGTCTTCCCCATAGACTGTAAAAGGTCTTCCCTAAATGAGGCGAAAATCTGGCCATGGTATCCAGACTGCCTTTCAGCGTGAATAAAATCGCGCTACGGTAAGGCAGTATTTTTTATTTTTTTAGTTAACTGTCTCAATCTTCCTCTTAGTTCCTCATCTTTTTTTTTTTTTATTAAAGAAACATGTAAATCATACATTCAGGAGAACATAAAAGAGGTAAAGCAAAGACAAATTATACAGAATAATTCCAAATCAAGTGCCATAAAAATAATTATATTACATTACACAATTATAAAAATAAAAAATTATAATACAAATAAAATAAGCAATGTATCGGTAAGGCAGTATGGAGAAACCCAGACTATTATGTTTACATCATTCATGGAATTTTTTTTTTTTCCTGAAACATTTTAGTTGGACGTTTTTCTAACATTTTTTAATTGCCTGTTTAAGAACATTCAAAAGTAATGTTCATATAATGTTTGCAAAATTCTAAAATCAAATGTGTCCTTATGTTCGCATGGCAAAAAAACAAAACCAAAAGCAATTTACATTAAAAACACTGGGCATTTTGATAGTTCAGAGAAACATTCAGAAATAATGCTTTCATAACTGAATGGGAACGTCAACATTCTTAGAACATAATTTTGTTTGCTGGGATATGGCTAAAGAGGTAAAATTAAGACCCTGAACTAATAGAAGAGATATTGGCTCTCAATATTGAAACCATTTGCAGGAGTCTTTATGAAAATGAAAAATGTGGTACTGATTATGATACAATAAATGCAAATGTTGATACACATCTTTTTAATTTACAGCACAAAAAGAGCTAACTGCTGTGGAACACCAAGTGATATCAGCACGTAAAAGGTACAGGCACATCACTCTTGTTGAAAATATTACAATAAAACTTAAATATTTTTAACATTTAGTTACATGAATTTACAATTATGGCCATCCTAAAAAGCCTGGTTGTTTTCTGGTGCATCATGTCTTCTCTTCCTCAGCTTCTCTTACCTAGTGGAGTATTTTGGGCTGCAGTCACGTTCCGGGGAGCAAGAGATTACGCCAGGCCATGTTTTCACATTTTGGTTTGAATTTTGCAATGACTTCAAGATCAGATGGAAGAGAGAGAACAAGGTCATATCCAAACTGAGGTGAGAGTTAGCAGCATCTTAAGTATCTAGCATCATATTTTCTGGTTTACAGCTTCTCTAACCAACTACACAATGTGATAACTAAGTTAAGGGTCATTTTGTCAATGACTGTTGAAACTTGCTGGATTTGAAACATTGCGGATAAATAAAATGCAGTCCATCTGAATTTTCACTTCAGAATTAAAGAGGCCCAACAGTCAGTGCGCAACATGACAGCAGAGAAAAAGATTGAGACCAGAAGGGCCAATGCCAATGGACTGGTAAGCACCTGTCTTCATTGGTGGCAGATAGATAGCAAACACTAGCTATTGTTTATTCATGAATGTTTTAAAAATCAGATTCATAAAAGATGTAAGCACAGCTGAATAAGAGTTCAAAATGATTTATGTTTCTGTATGGGTTTTTTATGACAGAAAGAGAGACTGCGTCTGAAAGAAGCAAGTCTGACCACCAGCTGACCCTTTCTCCTGACTGCACGTTACTGGCCAGGATGACAGCCTGTCTGTCAAATTAGTGTATCACATTTATGACCCAAAGATCCCTTCGACTACGGTTTAGATATGAATTAATGCTGTTCAAAGTGAGAAACATTTATGTTAAGATTACAAGTTTACTCAATCTGCTCTGGAGTCTTCACCAGTCTAAACAATTAAGCCTTCAAAAGTGTTATCTGAATTGGAAAAATAAGTAACTTTATTTTGTATATTGAGTAACAAAGTTGTGTAACTTTTTATTGTCGTATTAAATCATTACAGAATATTACAAAACATAAAGGTAATGTACATGTAAAATAATATAATTTTAAACTATCCTTATTGGTTTTATTTTGTACAACATCACATTTTTTATTGATGTCAGTTGTTGATTCATCACATCTCATTACCATTTAATCACAGTAATATTGTTCCTTTTGCGATGAACGCATCATTGTAGAAGAAGGTTGTAACTCTGGCACTTCATTCACTTGACATTACTTGCATGAAGACCAGGATAAAACGCATTGGAATGTTTTTTGTTTGTTTGTTTACTAAATTACTTATTTACACCCACATATATCTACATTACAAAGGTATCTACATTGATCCACACAGTGGAAAATAATAAGCATATTGTTAATATGTCATTCTTTTTTATCTGTAACGATGCAGGAAACAACTCGATAATGCTCCTTCATTATTATGCAATAGGAGTGCGTGGAATATTTACTTTCAGAAAAACATAAATTGCCTACAACAATGACGTCAGCAAGTTTAATCCAAGTCGACAGAAGTACAGCGGCACTGTTTCACGCGGCGCACGCGCTTCTTCCTGGTGCTGGGGATCTGCCCGGGACAGATGAGCGTGTAAGTGACCGTCGTGTAACTCTTTGGCTTGCACACGGAGCACGACTGAAACGCACCGTCCTCTTGATAAACATGTCGAGGTATGTAGAATGAGTTGCACTGTCCGTAACAGAAACGATTGATGATGGTGCGCGGCTGGCACCCGTCCTCGTAAATCATCAGTTTCAGCGGCTGCGTTTTACACCAGTCAAGTTTGAGATAACGGCGCTCCGTTACGTGTAAAGCCTCCTGGCTGGAGTCCAGCACCTCGTCCCCGACTGAAGGCGGTCCCATTCCCCCAGAACTAGCCTGCGGTGTCTGCGGTGACTGTTCCGACTGGTTTGGGCTGTATTTATTTGGGTAAGGAATGGCGCCTTGAAATCCCCCGGTTCCCCTGATCCTCGCCGGATTGCAGAGCAGCCACAAGACCACGATAGTGACAGCTAATGCTTCTTTAGTCATTCTTTCATAAGAAAAAAAGAGATACATTATTATTATTATTATTATATATATATATATATATATATATATAGTGTGTAGGCTATCAATATTATATACTTTTTATAAATCCTTTCACATATAAAATTAATACAGCTACATAACCTCTTTGAAAGCATATATATATATATATATATATATATAACAGTTATAAAAAAAAGTTCTCTACATAATTTTGAGAGCCAACAACTATTTTCCTGTGGCAAATTATTTCTTTAAACACATTTCAGATGTGATTTAAACTAAATATCCAGCACACTTACCTCAGATTAATAATGGTTCAAATTTATTCACATGGACTTCAGCTGTTCACAAAGGTCTTTGTATATCATAACAAACTTACAATTAAAAATAGGTTGAACCAAAAGTTCCAGAGCTCAGACTCAAAATAAGTTATGGAGCTGTGTTCTGAGTGCTGACATTTAAGAGAATGGGGCAGTCCACGCCTCCTCAGCCTAAAATCATTCACAGCACTTTGGGGATGGTCCAATGCTTTTAGAGAGTTCGGTCCCTCACGATGCGGACATATCGGATGCGTATTGTGATATTTGTAAGTTAGATGAATCATGAAGTTAAAAACACATGTCCTTGATTATCTGCACATGAACGTCATTTTTATTTGATTAAGTGGTATTACAACAAAAGTTGTGCCATGAGAATAATTATTCATGTTACAATCACCATTTGCACCCTTGCTCTATTAATAATAAGATTTATTTGAATATGACACATAATATAATTACTTTGCTGTGAAACAGAAAAGTCATTTTTATACAAATTATATGAACATGATGTTCAGGCCTTGATATTGCTTGTAGCAGTTTCAACTTTATCTTCCTCAGGGAAATGTGGCACTGATTTCTTGGCCACCACGTTATCCAGCCTCTGTCCCATCAGATATGGATTTGCACTCTGAAACACAGTCAGTGACAGATCCTGTGACATTTTACTGAAAATACGAGACATATATGTAATTATAAAGTCGTATAATTAATGTGCTGGTCTATTGAGAAGGATGCAGCAAAAAATGCAAAGAAAAATAATGTTTTTTTTTTTTTTTCAGATATATAGCATACCCTTTTTCTTCTCTTTGGTCCACCCTTCAGCTTTTCATACAACAGTCCTTTATTCTGAAAGAAAAAAAAGATAATTAAGTGCAGTCTGTTACAAATCAGTATTTACATATCTGTACATTATACATTCTCTGTACATCAACTTCTACAACACACTCTCATGGCAATACGTAACTATTTAACATTTTGGTGAATTGGTGGCTAAGTCATATGAATTCCTGAATCTCATTTAAAAATATAAAAGGTTAGTTCACCCAGAAATGAAAATTCTGTCATCAATAACTCATCTTTGTGTTGTTCTAGTCTTTCTAACATCAGACCCAAGTCTCCTATCAGCATGAATAAAATTGCGCTGCAGCAAGGCAGCATAGGGAAACTCAGGCTAGTCTCATTCCAAACCCGTAAGACTTTTGTTCATTTTGTTCATCAACACAAATAAAGATATTTTGGAGAAATCTGAGAGCTTTTTGTCCCTCCAGACAGCTACACAACTACCACTTTGACACTTCAAAAAGTTCATAAAGAAATCGGAAAACTAATCCATATGAATTGAGTGGTTTAGTCCAAATTTTCTGAAGAGACTTTTAGCATAGCTATAGCTTTATATGATGAACAGATTTCATTTAAGCTTTTATTCCCATGTATACATTATTAGCGAACACAAACAGAAGCTCAACCGAACATGCTTGACGCACGAGAACAAACCCCATTGGTTTTTGCAGAAGCTCAAACGTGCTGTGTAACACACGAGAATAAACCTCATTGGTTCTCTGATGTTAAGCAAACATGCTTGAGCTTCCGTTTACCATAACTGATGTATGAGTTGATGAATGTCATATGTGAATAAAAACCTAAATTCAATCTGTTCATTATATAAAAAAAATGACAAAAGTGATAAATTCTTATGGATTAGTTTTACGTTCTCTATCTTCATTTGTGTTCAGAAGATGAACGGAAGTCTAATGGGTTTGGAACGACATGAAGGTGAGTAATTAATGACAGGATTTTCATTTTTAGGTGAACTAACCCTTTAAAGTCCTTCTACACTGTTGTTTAGATTATATTGTTATTTTGCAGTAAATTACATAGTCTTTTGTAGTATGTGTTATTTGTTATATGTAGTTAATTTGATTGATTCACCAATAAGGATGAAAGAATCTTACTAAATGTAGTCTTACCTTTCCTGTACTTACGTATCTATGTAAGTACAGGAAAGGTACTTGACAGAATCATCAAATATAATAAGTATAATAAAAGTCTGATAACTGAGAGAAAGTAACTTCACTGCACTTTTCACACAACATTCATTTCATTTAAATGAAAAATCAGAAGTCCGGACTGTTTCAAGGTATCAAGTGTGAACTTACCCACTTGGCCAGCGCAGGGTAGTCATGCTCAGGGTCAAAGAGGTGCTGATGTTTCTGGAATTCCCGACTGAACTCGGCAGTGTCAGGAGCGTTCTCCAAACATCCATCAGCAGCTATAAAGACATGATCACATTTTTTCAACCAGGAGAGATGCATCCCATTCTCAAACCCAGAAGTTTAGATTCGTTTAGGAGGATATAGCAAAAATCAGTTTCAATCTATGAATCAATTTCAATCTAATCAAATATTGAACGTGGATTCCTCTTGGTTTTTATGTGATTGATAATCTAAATGAATGATGACACCACTGTATATTTGTGCACTGCATTTGGATCTGCATACCAGTCTTTCCAAGGGGGCAAGGATTGGGAGGGTCGGGGTAGCCATGGTCCTCACTGAAGTCTTTGGGAACACTATCCCCAGTTAACTCTGCAACAATGTTAGGGATATTCCCATATGGCCCGAGATGCTGGAGTCCCTCATGGGCACCACCTATTGGACAGAGTGTCAAATTACAGATAAAGGTAAATGCGTCATGATAAGGATAATATAGTCCTTATATCCCCATTCACCTGTATAATCATTTGCATCTTTTAAAACCTGCGCTTATACAGAGAAACTCTTACCTTGGATGCTGAGAGGACCCACTATGTTGGTGGCCTGGTGCGCGGGATACTCGACCCTGGGCCGCGCGATTCCCAGCTGCTCCATCACTCCATGAAGCAGGCGCTGGATATCCGCCTCCGACACCTGATCCACCGTGCGTGGACTACGGCCAGAAACCACGGTCATCGAGCATATAACGACACTCAGAAGAACCGCGTGTGTCATTTTCGGAGCCGAACCCATCGTTGTCTTTCACTACACACCGACAATAAACAAATGATGTAACAGTGTAAACTGTGGTGTATGCTAGCTAAAACCTAAGATGTAAACAAAATATAGCTAGTCAGTCTATACATCAATTTTTCATTGTTTTATTTTCATTTTAATGTTGAAATTAGCTTATAAACTTGATGCTCTGATCTATAATTTAGATATTATTATGATCAAAGGAAACGCACATCCCACAAGTAACTAACATAGGCCGTTATTTTATACGCGCACATTAAGAAACATTCGTCGTTCAGCAAAACTAAACATCCAACGTGTTGTAGACTAACGTTATACAGAATAAAGAGTTAGGCAAACATAAAGAGGTAACCTACCATGTAATCTGGATTGAGAAAGAGTGTGTCGGGTTCAACACAGATGCCGTCCTCCTCCTCGCTTCATTTGCTCTGTTGCCAAGCAGCAGAATCATCATCACACCTATTGGCTTACGGAGTTCCTAGAACATAAAATATGCTGCTGTATTTTATAGGAAACGGTAGACCTATGAGCGGGGAAAAAGCTCTGATCTAGGCTATATAATGACTCTGGAAAAAAAACTCATATTTTCCATATTATTATTTTTTTTAATATAATAGGCTAAGTAAATCACTTGGCTAACATGTCGTGTCACTTATTCCTTTAATGTTATGGACCTGTCAGTTTACAATGCAAATACTACAATGCAAAGAATAATAGCCTCACAGCAATGGTTTAATTATTCAATGATTTCCTTGGTAGTCTATTCTCTCGAACAGGCATGAATTCGGCTGTACTACTGCCTATTATGGAATATAGCCTTATATAATTCGATTTTGATAGGGAGTTGCATGAGGATATAACTTATTTTGTTGTTGCCCAATCTCCCCTCGTACAAGTCAGCAGACTGTGGTTAGCGTTGTCTGATTATTCTTTTAATGATGGGCCATACGTTTACAGTAGAAGACAGAACTGGACAGGCAACTCTACGGTGTGTCTAGAAAACACTCGCATGTGCACAATGAGGCTTTTGGCATTGTTGCATTTCTTGATTTCTCTGGATCCCCTGAATCTTTTCATACACTAAACAATGCTGGGTTGTTATAACCCAAATTCGGGTCAAATATGGACAAATCCAAATGTTGGGTTAAAAATGTAATTTAAAATATTAACCCAACTTCAACTTTCACTTTCAACTGTAATTTTTTAACCAACCTTTGGGTTTGTCTATATTTGACCCACATTTGGGTTGAAACAACACCCAATTTTTTTTTTTTGAGAGAGAGAGAGAGAGAGAGAGAGTAGCCTATGTATGGTGTAATACCTAAATATCTTGCAATCTTGCATTTGCAATTGTTTGACAATTCTTAAATGTAATTATGAGTCATTACCTATATTTGCTTGCAAAGACAATATTTTTGCTTTTGGACATTTTGCACCTTTTTGCACTTGGACTTGGTTGAAAAATTGTGTGTGTAAATTTTTGAGGATTTATAGAATCCTTTTAAACAAAAAAATAGCCTACCAAATTTACAGATATTAAAAAATTTGGGAACTTTTGTTGAGTAAACTAATAGCTGCATTTTCTTCTTTAAATAATCAAAGAAAAAACACAAAGAGTACATTTACACTTCACAACTTTTATTACAACAGTAAATGTATATACAGCACAAGACACAGTAACAAATGCATACGGAGGGTTAGATGGATTGACATGAGGAGGATCGGAGTTTTAGAAGCACTTTCTGTGAACGATGGAGGGACCTGCCTCATCATATTCCTGCTTGCTGATCCACATCTGCTGGAAGGTGGAGAGGGAAGCCAGGATGGAACCACCAATCCAGACGGAGTACTTACGTTCAGGGGGAGCAATGATCTAAAGGACGAACACAAGAACTTGAATGTAAAACTGGAACTATAAAGCAAACAAGAGCTCATTTAGAAAAGCTTACCTTGATCTTCATTGTGCTAGGGGCCAGAGCGGTGATCTCCTTCTGCATACGGTCAGCAATACCAGGGTACATGGTGGTACCACCAGACAGGACATTGTTGGCATACAGATCCTTGCGGATGTCAATGTCACACTTCATAATGCTGTTGTAGGCGGTTTCATGGATGCCAGCAGACTCCATACCTGTGAGGGGCAATGTCACAAACTACATGTGTTAGTGATATTTCAGAAGGAAGCGCTTGTGATGTATGGACAGCAACATGGGTTGATGCAATGAGGCCCAACTAAAACATACCAATGAAAGAGGGCTGGAAGAGGGTCTCGGGGCAGCGGAAGCGCTCATTTCCAATGGTGATGACCTGGCCGTCAGGCAACTCGTAGGACTTCTCCAAAGAGGAGGAAGATGCAGCAGTGGCCATCTCATTCTCAAAGTCCAGAGCGACGTAGCACAACTTCTCCTTAATATCACGCACAATCTCACGCTCAGCTATGGAAGAGAAAAGAGAGTTAATTGGGAAAAGACAATGAAAACATTTGTTTTGAGATAAAGACATTGACAATACATCACTGTACGTTAGCCTGTTTATTGCATGGCTTCTCACTGAGTAAATTAATAACTTGGATATTTAAATTATGTAACTGTATAGTATCTTATAGAGTCAGATAAGATTTTTTTTTTTACAAAAATGATCTGCCTAGTAATGAGACAAACAATGTTACATTACTGTAATATTAAAACACTGAGGTAATTTCTTTTTAGTGTTTACTAATTTCTAACCAAAATCATTACGTAAAAGAAGTATGATTCTCTATAGAGCACCCACCAGTTGTCACGAAAGAGTAACCACGCTCTGTCAGGATCTTCATAAGGTAGTCAGTGAGATCTCGCCCGGCCAGATCCAGACGCATGATGGCGTGAGGTAGGGCATAACCCTCATAGATGGGGACGTTGTGGGTCACACCATCACCAGAGTCCAGCACGATACCTGAAACATGCATTAGCATTTCAAGTTTTCTACTGGCATGTTAAGTATTTCTAGGATTTAATGCCTATAATGTTTTCTATTGCTTCTGGTGATTTGATAGACACTGACCAGTGGTACGACCAGAGGCGTACAGGGAGAGAACAGCCTGAATGGCAACATACATGGCAGGGACGTTAAAGGTTTCAAACATGATCTGAAAAAAAGAGAAAATACAGCTTTGTTATTCTTAAATAAAACTGCAATCATAAACTAATGATAGAAAGATGGATAGATAGATAGATAGATAGATAGATAGATAGATAGATAGATAGATAGATAGATAGATAGATAGATAGATAGATAGATAGATAGATAGATAGATAGATAGATAGATAGATAGATAGATAGATAGATAGATAGATAGATAGATAGGATCATTCACAAGGGGGTGCTAGGGCGACCATGAAAACATAATAAATCAATAAAACAAATAATTTTTTTGGTTACAAATCATTTCAAGGTGACATAGTTGCATTGTACTTACTCAAATAAGCACTGAGTAATATTAATTAGCTACATTTACTTACTATAGAGTTAGGGTTTGGTTTCGGGTTAGCATCATGTATTGTTATTACTAGAGTAAGTGCATAGTAGCGTGTAACTACTTCACCTTAAAATACAGTGTGACTCAATTTTTTACAGTAGTTGTATTTGAATATTTGGCTGCTATTATACGCATCGACATTATAGGGTCCCACACAAGGGGACATTAATATTTGGGGTCCCAGTCAAAAAAAGGTTTGAAAACCCCTGCATTAGCTTACCTGGGTCATCTTCTCCCTGTTGGCTTTCGGGTTGAGAGGGGCCTCAGTGAGAAGAGTGGGGTGCTCCTCAGGGGCCACACGCAGCTCGTTGTAGAAGGTGTGGTGCCAGATCTGGAGAAATATATTAAATGAATGGATGAATGCATGTGAATCCCTTGGTGACCAAACTAATAGGGGGGAAAAGCCTTATTTTTGCTTAATGGATGAAAAACAAATCAGCATTTTGTAATAATTCTGTGATTGCTACCTTCTCCATGTCATCCCAGTTGGTGATGATGCCGTGCTCAATGGGGTATTTAAGAGTGAGGATACCCCTCTTGCTCTGAGCCTCATCTCCCACATAGCTGTCTTTCTGACCCATACCGACCATCACACCCTGAGGTACAAGATTCATGAATTAGATCTATAATCTGCAGTTCAGTTTGTTTGTATAATCTACATACATTTTCCAATATGCGATATTGGAAAACATGCTTTGGAGGCCCACCTGGTGACGGGGTCGGCCAACAATGGAGGGAAAGACAGCACGGGGAGCATCATCACCGGCGAATCCAGCCTTGACCAAACCAGAACCATTGTCGCACACGAGTGCGGTAGTCTCATCGTCATCACACATGATTGGTTATCTTTTTTAGAATGGTCCTGGGAGAAAGAAAACGTGTTAGAAGAGTATATAATTGTACAACAATGGTAATAAAAGACATATTAAACAACCCTTATATGTTTTTAGCTTCAAATTGGTCAAAATAGAGTCTGCAGTTGAAAACAGCATCAAGTAAGGTCAGTAAAAGGCCAAAAGCAGCACATAAGAACCCCTTTAAACTATTTTAGGAATCAGCTCTTGTCATATTGAAACCCCTGACCGAGTGTCCTATCTGTAGCTATTTCGCAGTTGTCTGATGACAGATGACAACAGGACCCAAGGATTGCCTCCTCAGCTGTCTAGAAACTGTAAGAGATCCACTGGCAACATGTCAGTTCACTACATCTGTTGATGACTCTCTTCATTGGAGCATTTTCAAGTGACCCTTATGAGATTATAGACATGGATTCCAATCCAATCTAACACAACTATAGTTACCTCTGCTTCATTCTGCTATCCTTCATTACTTCCAGTGCAGTTTCTTTATGCCCAACCATCAGTTTTCATACATTTCTCTAGCTACAGCTACATATATCACAGAGGATGAGCAATTATCAGAAAAGGTCTTTATCAGACAGGGTAAAATCAGCCAATCCAGAAATGTATGTTCCTTCCCAAGAAGGAGATGACGTGTTGGGTTATTCCATCTCAAATCTTTCTCTCTCTTTCTGAAGTAGTCCATAGATAAAGGTAGTAGCAAACACTCACCAAGTTGTAGCACAAGACTGGGGTTTCCACTGGGATGAAGGGCATCGGAGAAGGATGCCCCTTAAATATGCTGGTGGGTGGGGGGCGGGTTCAGAATTTCACACAACACCAAATAAGAGATGCTAAACAGCCCACAGCCTTTACTATATTCTCCTGCATGATTACCAAAATGGACAGATGTTTCTTTAAGTGGGGACAGATCCTCTTTGGTGGCAAAATAAGTATTGGGAAACTGTTTGTAATGATTTCAGATCCAAATGGAAGGCCAAAAGAAGCCAAGTATTCTTTCATTGTTCTCTTTTCATATGTTATGCAATGTTTTGTTTTATGTCATTTTCTGCTATAATGTGTGACAAAAAATTCTTAATGATGACTGAATGTTGCTAGATGTAATTTAGTCAAAGAAATATAAAGATTAATAGCATTGTTTAGGAATGTGGCTAAAGAAATATGCTAACTCTTTCATGACGCCATTCTTCTAAACATGCGCAATAAATACCATAGCGGTTATCGGACCATATTAGAGTTTTTTTTCTGCTGTCATCTAACACTTTTATAAAGTAATATTTAAAATAATAATAATTTAACACTGTTAAACTTCAGCAAATATCAAAATGAATGTTCCTTTTTTCATACTGTAGGCTACGTTATAATATAATGGGAAAACTAGTGTTGCTAATGTTAACTGAAACTAAAACTATTCAAATGTGTTACTATTACTTGAATACAGCTGAAATAAAATAAAATATATTTATTTGTTGGAAAACTTAAATGTAAAAAAAATTGGAAATGTTGCCTTGGCAGATCTATGACTGAAATAAAATAAATTTAAGTTGAAGAACTTAACAAAACTTAAGTTAGAACAAACCTTAAAATAGTTTAAAGTTAAATAAAAATATTCAAAAGTTATTAACAAAAGCACCTAACAAAATTACTAAAACATTGAAATTAAACTTTATAGTAATATCAATAAATACCATAATAGTGTAAAAATAATACTAAACTAGGCAACATTTTCTTGTACCATTTAAAAATGTATTATTATTTTTAGTATTATAGACAAAATATGATTTTGAAATATGAATTTAAACATTGACCACAATAGTGTAGTAATACTAAAATAATCTAAATAATCTAAATTCACTTTTACCATTTAAAAAAAATGTTGACAAAATAGTATGGAATTGTAATATAGACATTTTCTTGGCCAATCACAATCATATCATTTATAAAATGTAGGAAAAAGGAGACAATAGCACATGCAAAATAGTTGGTTTGTGATGCCATTACACACACCAAACAAATAAACTTAGAGGAATGTCAGGAAATCAAACATCATGACCTTTGACACGGAACAAAATGTGTAGAATCAGTCGGTCACTGTTGACACAGTGTAAAAAAATGATTTGACTTCACAGGCATTGGAAAGTTCAGAGCACAGACATGCGGGGTCACATCTAGGAGCCGGACCTGAGTAACACCACCATTGTCAAATGGCCTAGGCCCTGGTATGCGATCGGGCCCATAACATGCCAGACAGCTGAGAGGTGTGGGGGGTGTTAGGAAGGACCTGTGTCCTTTCTCTGCAACTGCTGTTCTCTGATTGGCTCAGCTCTGTCCTTTTAGGGTCATGGTGAGTGACAGGTGCTCCTGGCGACACATCAGTGCAGCTCCTCGGTGCTGCTTGCTTGGCTCCAACTCCTTATTTGTCACCTTCTCCCCCGTTATCTCTTTCACTCGACACTGTGAGAAAACAGAGAATGTTTCCTCAGTATATTCTTCAATAATTACGAAAAACTAGTTTGATTCTACGCATATAATACGGGTTAAAACTTTTTCATTTTCTTTCACCATTTGATGTTAAAGGTGCTATTGCCTCCTGTTATGGTTGTGGTGTTATCTTGTGTTGTTTCAGGCTTGGTGAACAGGAGATAATGTTCTATTTGTGACCCTCAAAGCTCAAACCTGACTGAAAAAAGCTGTGATATCAGCGTGATAGTATTTTCTAACCTTTTGTTATCAGATTTCTGGAGTTTCTTACAGACCCTTCGGCTTGCTGTGCCAAAGTTGGATTATGTGTGAGCATTTTTGAGCATCATCCTCTATCCTCTCTGTTAGATGTGCTATTATTAGCAGTTTTAACCGTAGCTTGATAGATATCTACAGCACACAATCCATTCGCATTCCCTTGAACCCTCACATTTACTGTGTCTGATACTAGCATCTTATTATAGCTCCGATGATGATGTTTACCAAAATGAAATTGCAGTGTGGTTTAGTATCTTTCAGATGAAAAGTGTGGCTGCTCAGGAAAGATAAATTTAGGAATTTGGGTTTCTTGTTGGGCTATTAAATTACAGTAACAGTTGTAGGCAATATTTACTGGGTTGATGATCTATTAGCGTCAGTTAAGAAGCACTGCTGTGTGGGAGGCCCAGTGGTCAAACAAAGCAGGCAACCAACACAAGCACTTTGACAGGGTTCTGTCTCCTTAAAAGGGCTTGGAGGGGACACAGGATTTGCCTGTTTCGGACAGCTGTGCTAACCAGTAGACCACCACTTGGAGTGTGCCAACTGTTGGGCCTAAATGCTTTTTAACATTCATTACATTGGGAACAATGGTTTGTTGATCAACCTGTTTGTGACATGAGCTTGCAGGGCCGTACCAGCAAGTATTCATATGCTGGGCTGTTGATATGCATCATGTAGTGTTTGTGTTTAAGGATGTATTCGCCTTAAGTATCAAATGTGAGTACATAAAACATAAGTAAATATCTCTATTTCAGAATATCCAAAACAAATGACAAAATGGCTAAAAAAAATGAGAGGGAAAATGACAGTAAATAAGTCAGTGCTGTTATCGTAAACTAAAACTGTTGAAAATTGTTTTTAATAATTGAAATAAAGCTGAAAGTATACTACCTGTTGTGCCACTGGGCTGTTTCAGTGATATGTCTGCTAACAAGATGTAATGTGTGTCAATGTGTCGGCTAAAGCAGCTGTTAACTCTTCAGAATTATGAACCACTGACAGGCATGCTAATAAGAAAACCCCCCTATAAATGATCCTCACAGTAATGTGCATGTCCCAGAGTCAATCACTGTTCATATTCAGACACCCATACTGACCTGACAGGATTGAAGCCTCACATTCCTGACTATCCATTACTGTGTTTTCACAGCAGTTACAACAGCACAGATCAACTGACAAGAAAATATATAGTTTTAGTAAAAAAAGAAAACATGTCAGCATATGTAAATAAGCATAAAAAAATAAATTAGCCTATTTTAAAGCAGGCTGGACAATCTTAACGCTTTGTTCTTTATGATTAAGGAATGAGTTCATACAACTTAGTTAAAACTAAGTTTCAAAATGTCCTGAGAGCACTTAGAGGAGAACAGCCAGTCACCAGCTCATGCCATGAGTGCCCCAGATAATGCCTACTATAAATATATTGAGAGCTTTAGAAGTTTCCATGTCAGAAATGTTGTCCATTACAGGTGTGCATGGAGCAAACTATATAATCCACTGAAGTGTACTTAAACAGAACATCAGGATTAACCTTGAGTTAAAAAAAAAAAAAAACTGCAATTGTGACTTTCATATTGAATGGCCAATAGTTACTGGCTTATGATGTTGACCAGCATACCAAGATCAGTTATGAACTTGTATCACTTCAAAATCAACCTCCAATATCAACAATCAAGAGAATATGGTTGAAGTCAGTTTGGGCAGAAGCTGAAAAGCTTTTTTATCAGCTGAAAGAATTCATTAAGCCTGTGTAGGCAACAACAAAAATGCTAAATGTTACACATCAAGTGGGATGTTTTGGATTTAAGGAAGATACATGTACCAAGACTATCATTTTACTCTCCTGTTCAATAAACTATTAAAGGGGCACTTTTATGTCTTACAAATGAAACCAAACTACCTTGAGCACTAATTCAAGTCTGCTTTAGTTTCACAAACAGTTTAGACTAGGCCTTAGTTCAATAAAGGCATTTAAGTAGCTTTAATAAATATGCCTTAAGAATTACTGGTGTGCGACTCAAAACAATGGCACTGACGATCTTTAAGATATTGCAAGTTGCTTTCAGTTAAAACAGCACAAACATACATTTTAGTCTGAGACTAGTTTAAGCCTAGTCTGAAACCAAAGACCAGAGTTGTAGACAAAATGTCTAATCCTTGTCTCTGCCACACCCTAGAGACAAAGCAATGAGTAGAAAAGTAGCAAGTAGATGGGTTCTTTTTATTATCATTTAAAACAACAAAAATAAAAAGTAATAGTATAAGACATCATTAAAACAAATGAATAGTTAAAGAAATCATGTAAACTAGAATAAGAGCGACAGAATCTCCTTAGTGTCCAAAGAGTCCATATCTTACACGTGTCCATTTAGGTACTCAGATTGAGTCTTTAAAAATCAGCATCCAGTCTGAAAGTGTTATCTGTAGATCCAGACATGACTCCCATCCGCTGGTACTCGCCAACTCGCTTCTCAAAGAAGTTGGTCTTGCCCTCCAAGGAAATGTTCTCCATAAAGTCAAAAGGGTTTTCCACTTTATAGACCTAAAAAGAAATTTAGAAAGTTAATGACACTTGAAATGCCATTTGTGAAGCTGAAGGCACAAAACATGCTTGATTTGTAGTCTGATATTAGCCAACAAGGCTAATGACCTGAGGTCAGTCACAAAGACTATACTACCATAAGCAAAGATGTAAAACTACCCCATAATACATTGTTTAACTTCAATTCAAACAAGTAAAATAGGCTTTAAGGTTTCCAAATAAACCTACCTTGTCAAATCCCAACTCCAGCAGTAGCCTGTCAGCCACAAACTCAATGTATTGTTTCATTAGGTCACAATTCATGCCAATAAGCTTTACTGGCAGCGCATCAGTCAGGAACTCCTAGGAAGACAAAGACAAATCACATGAGTTTCTTGCCAGTAGCACGCATTTCATTCAAAGCCGTTTAAACATTGCTTCTAGGGGTGGGGGAAAAAAAAAAAAAAACCTCAGATACAATGCAGACGATTCGGAATTTTCAAATATCGCTTTCTAAAAAAAAAAAAAAAAAAAAAAAAAAAAAAAGTCTGAAGCACGCTGTAGCACATCCAGTCTGAAATAACACTTGATGGCCATATGTACACATGCATACACACAGCTAATGTGAATTCTCCACCTCCTCACCAATATCAGGACCTCGTATTTCTTTCAGCCTTTTATTGATGGACAGTGCTACATTGTGCGAGAGATTATTTGCTCCAAGTGAGAATGTTTTAATGTGAAATTGAACAGTATTGTCAAAGTTTTCAATAAAAAAACATTTGCACAAAGCAAGCCGATCCACTTTCTCATGTCGATATGAGCATTAAAATTAGAAGAAAAAAAAGGGACAAAAAGAATATCAAGAAACACTTGAAAGATTAAAATGTGAGATTGAGATTAATCAAAGACGGAACTCTGAAATAACTCTGAAGTGCAGAACCCAGACCCGTGAAATCCAAACAGCCTCCTCAAGAGCTGACATGTGGAAATTTTCAGCCCGTTCTCATCCTTTAACGTCATATAGAACGCTATATGACAAAACGGCGCTATACTACGCACATGGCACCCGTTATCGTTAATATAACACGCGAACCCAAGACGTTATAAATCCTTTAGCGTGAATATGACACGCACACCCTACCCCACACCTAAACTTAGCCCTCACAGCACATGTTATATTAACGATAACGGGTGCCATGTGCGTAGTATAGCGCCGTTTTGTCATATAGCGTTCTATATGACGTTAAAGGATGAGAATGCGTTGAAATATTTAGGCTTCTATGCAGTTGAAGGGGGAAAGGAGCAGGACAAGAGCCACACTAGTTGTAATCTTTGTAGAATAAACTAAAATATTTCGGAAGACAACAAAAATGAGAAGCCATCCGACACGTTTCCACCCAGAGGAGGATGTACTGGTCATTGTTATATTAACTTACTAAAAGCATGCTGCTAGTTCAGGCACACATTTATTTTCCTGTTGGTTCTGTGCAATGTTAATAAAATATTGTATGTTAAATCTTTTTGGGTCATTACTTTGTACTTTTAAAGCAAAGTATAAGTATTTATAGCCACACACACAAAACAAATTCAGATAAATCTCTTTAACATCGAGACGCAGCCCCCTAAATCATAACTGAATCAGATTGTTAAGTTCCCAAAGATTCCCACCCCTAATAGCTTCTACACAAAGACTCTTGGGCTAAAAAAGACTGGCACTACTTGAAACAATAAAAAGGGACTGTTTCATCAAAGCACACAAACCTGTTCAATTTCAACTGCATTCTTGATGATTTTCTTTACAGTAGCTTCTGATGGTTTGTTGATCAAGTGCTTGAACATGAGACAGGCAAAGTCACAATGAAGACCCTGTGAAAAGAATGAAAATAAAACTTAAAGATCACATCTTCAACTTTCTCGCAAGACATTCAAAAGCATTAATGCCCCGTTAGAAGACTTCTCTAAATGGTTACCTCATCTCTGCTGATGAGTTCATTGGAGAAGGTGAGTCCAGGCATGAGTCCTCTCTTCTTTAGCCAGAAAATAGAAGCAAAAGACCCAGAAAAGAAGATTCCTTCCACTGCAGCAAACGCCACCACTCTCTCCCCTAAAAACAGAGATTTAAATTAGCTCAGGGCACAATTTAAGTCATTAGTAAATAAATAAAAACTGTAGTATGTTAGTACAACATACCGAATTGTGCATTTTTGTCACCAATCCAGTTGAGTGCCCAGTCAGCCTTCTTTTTTACACAAGGCATTGTCTCAATAGCGTTGAACAGAAATTCTCTACAGGAGAAAAAAAACCCACTTGATTATTAATTAGTTAAATGTCTAAATAGATTGAAGTTAGACAAGCACATAGTTTAAGGAGCTCAGTCACGGCGATATTTTCGTGCTGACACCCTAAAAACCAGCAGACCACATGTCCACTGATCTTGAGCAGTCAACACTCAGCTCCCATTATCAGCTGAGGTACGTACCCCTGCGCCACTCATCATTGCCCCCAATAATTCAAACGTGTCGAATAGCTCACCTCTCTTTGGGATCTTTGATGTAGGTATCAATTAACAGGCTGTACATTTCAGAGTGAATGTTTTCCATTGCAATCTGGAAACCATAGAAGCAACGGGCTTCTGTCACTTGGACTTCCTGAGTAAATCGCTCAACCTAAATAAAAAAAAATAAAAAAACATGCGATAAGAAAAGAGACTTCTTACATAAGTTAAAAAATCTTGTGAAAGTTTGCCTCCGAACGCACCAAGTTCTCATTGACAATGCCATCGCTCGCCGCAAAGAAAGCCAAAACATGAGAGATGAAATATCTCTCCTCATCTTTCAGGGTAACCCAGTGCTGAAGATCTTTGGACAGGTCAACCTTGGAAAAAAATAAAAATATTTAAAACACTGCAATATAAAAATCAAAATGTCCTGCTGCTTGGATGCTTGCTTTGATGTCATGGTTTTAAGAACCATAATGAGGAACAAACTTCGATTTCTTCTAGTGCATCAAATATACACTGAATCTCACCTCCTCAGCAGTCCAGAAGGAGGCCTCTGCCTTCTTGTACATCTGCCAGATGTCATGGTACTGAATTGGGAAGATGACAAAGCGATGGGGGTTCTCCCTTAAAAGGGGCTCATCCACCAAAGCTCCTTTCCTGACTTTTGTCTGCTCCTTAAAAGTAAAAAAATAAAATTAACCTTTAATCGCCAGAGCCTATTATGTTGCAAGTGAATGGGAGGAGCATAATTAATGCAAATTGCCACTTCATGTCCATGACACATTTTGAAGATTTGGGTTAAATTACAGGTATCTTCCGCAACAAACTATCAACTATGCAACATGTAAATACTACAAAATATTTCGAAGCTATCATTTTGACCAATTTGAATAAAAAGCTAGTTTCGCCAGGGTTTGTTGCTTCAGAAACCAAACCGTTTTCCCCATAATAAAAATGTAAAAGGTAGAGACTTCTTATAAAGCATTAGTATTTTTTTTTTAATTTATGCAGTTCTACTATAAACGTAAATGAGCGACACTCCCATTTTAGGTTACCATATAGCAGTCTTCAGGTATATTCGTCTTTACGAGCCATTGTTCTCATCACAGGCCTGGATAGTTTTGATAAACTAGCCCAACTTGGCGCCAAAATTGTATATTCGACTTTTAAAAAAATCACTCGAGAAATTAATAGTTTAAATTGGTATATATTTGACATGTAAATACTGAAGAAACGTGCAGGGAAGCAGTTAAAGTAAACGTAACGTTACCTCTGAATCATCAAAGATTTTGCGCGCCGTTTTAGACGCCAGAATTCTGGTGGAGTTCAGGCTGGGTGGCTGAAGACAAAAAGCACACATTTTACAATCGACATCATGACTAAGGGTTTAGTATTTGGCTCTCAATTCAACCCAAGTAATACTTTGTCATAGTTTATAGCATTGATCTCGTAAGAAAAAATAAACCATGTCAATAACGTAACGTACGTGTCTTAAAATTACACTTAACGTTATGAATATCGGATAACGCCTAAAAACGCACTTACCGTGTTTTCTTTGTCCACCAAGGACATGTTACTTATTTTTGCAGAAACTGAGCTTTCATTCTTGGCCTTCAGTGGAGAGCGAGTTGACATCATTGTGAAATTTAAATAAAGCGTTGGGTAAAACAGAAAACGAGGTTAATTTTAAAAAATATGTAACGCGACTTTTATAACAAAGCCAGATACAAATAAATAAAAGCAAAAGTATGAGCTTGAAGGTCAACAGTCCAGCTGAAGCGAAGAAGTAGAAGAGTGAATGAACTGAATGCTAGAGAATCAGGGATACTCTTTTATATCCGATATTTCGATTCTTGGCGCTCATTCTCAGCCAATAGGCAAGGGGAAAAATTTTACTGCTTTGTTTGTTCCTTTAAATCTTTCATCAGATGAACCAATCAGAATTCTCCACAAAGTCACGTGAGGACTACGCCTCGCGGGAAATTCAAACATTTGGGTGGGGGATGCGAAGTGTTACACAAAACCCTACCGAACATGTTACACAAGCAGGTTTAAAAGGGCGCGAATTAAGAAATAATAATAAAAAAACAGGTATTTATATTTTGTACAAAAACATTTCTTTTGTAATATATTGTGCGAAATGTGTGTTAAGGTTAACCGTTAACGTAAGGTTAAGGTAGACACTAAAGAAAATCTTATGTTTGCAGGATATTCTGGTAACCGTACACTTTATCATAATGAGTTGTTATAGTTTATAATTCCATTCGAACAGAATAAGGTGGAATAAAAATCACACGTAATGCAATTTAAATCACTCAAGTCTAGTTGTCGATTAAGTTGCATACAGATGCCACATTTAACAGCACACAAAATAAACATTGTTCAGGGTAAAACAACATGCCGACTGCTCTATGAGGAAAAACATTTCTCAGTGCCTCGTTTTATAATGAGCCAACAACAATCCAAAGCCTATTTTTTAACAACAAAAAAGCTTCCAGGAAATTACTTTTCGCGCCAGATTTGAGTTAAACAATTAAAATACATAGGTCAACCCGTACTATTATCCACAATACTTAAAAACTGATACTTTTAATGATAAACATTGACTAGATATGTGATCTTCAAAACAACTAACGTTAACTTCATAAAATCCAGGCGGAAAATGTTTTGCTTTTCTTCTTGTTTCTCTTGTCAACAAGCACAAAGATCACGGCGAGCATCGTTGATTAATATCAACTGTAGACTTCGATGTATAAAATGAGGGATTAACTTATTTCTATTTTAGTTACTATTAACGTTAAACATTTACACCACATAAGTTACAACTATCAGCTGTTAGGCCATTTGCTCACCACAGCCAAACCAACATACACATTCCTCCTTGTTTTGGTTATTTAAAAGTCGGGATAACACAATAACCCAAATAGTGTTGAAAGATGTATTTTACAACAGCGAAAATATTGAAATCCTTTGTTTTCTCATTAAAAATAATTTCAGGACGCGGGACAAACAGGACGAGCAACAACAAAAACGCCCAAGAGGTCACTTCCTGGGATAAAATACTGAATGATTTTGGGATACTGCTTCCTAGTGGAAGGAGGACAATAATCACAGAATTTATATGTTTGTAGAAACTCTCATCAGATAAATCGTGGTAAAGTTTAACATCTGCCCAAAAATATGAAAATGATCAGCTGCATACACATTATCTTCTATTTTACTCGCAGACGACACATTACATTGCTTATTTAGATACTATTGATTGATTCGACTATCATTTTTGAAATTATGATAATGCAAAAATAAAAACTGATCAAAATATACAAACACACACAAAACATTTAGCAGCTCTGAATGCGATAGTGGGATCAACACTGTTGAGGGAAATAATATAAATATTCGTAGATTAAACGATATTATCCAATAACCTGACTGTAATGCTAGACAGCAGGTGGCGCGCTTCACCTATATTAAAAAGTGCCGTTCGCATTAAGGAAAAGTTGTTAAAAGGCTATTATTATCATATATTCATGTTTTATCGTAAATTATAATAAATACAACGATTCTCTAAAGTATAACTAAAATAAAAAATTAATATTCCGTCCGCCATTTTTTTATCAAAAAGAGAGCGTCAAGTTTTCCAATTTGTATTTACTTCTTTCACTTTGGTTTAGTTAATTATCATTGAAACAGAAAAATACTGTATCTTAAATCGACTTTTAGTCCGCTTCTGTTTTGTTTTTTATTTTATGTTTCATTTTCCCGTTTGGAAATATCGGTCAGTAAGGCAAATGGGCGGAAACCAAGGTTGTCAGTCAAACTGCTGCTGCCATATTTCCAACTCGTCACCCTCTGTGATTGGTCGCGCCCCCTAACCGCTCCACAATAAAGCGATGTGATTGGATGAGGTTTGTTACTGGGTGCTTTGGGTTTAGCATTGAAGTTGAGCTAGTGTTGTGTAACTGTGACGTCACACCAGTCCGTGGCTATGTAATGATTTTATTGTTTTCTTTATCCACGTTTTACGCGTTGACTTGTCAGGCTGTTTTTTTTTTCTTCAGAGTTTAATCTCTATTTTTTGTAAAACATATTTGAAACAGTTCAAGTGGTTTTTGTTTCTTTCTTTCCTTTTAAGAAAAAGTAATGTTTTTAAAATGCCTTGAACACTTAATTTATTTTCATTTGTTTATCAGAGGTACCAAATAAAACAAATTCTATATTCTTACTACAAATGTTTATTATTAAATAATATGGAATATTGCAGGTAGTATCACATTACAGGAATACTGTCCAATTAACAGAAGTAACATCAATAACATTTATTTATATATCAACAATAAATGCTAATTTGAATACACATTACATTCATATAGATAGTAATATTTATATACAAATATACAACAAGAGTAAGTAACAGATGAACTGATGCAAAGACTTTGGCAAAGGGAGTAAAAACATATTGGGAGACATAACTTATATATAAAAGTAAACAAGAATTCCTTATAAACAACCATGAATAAAGTAAAAATCCAGTGCAATGTCACATTGTGTTATATACATGGATGTGTAGCAGCCTTGGTTTTCTTTTATTTCCCCTGTTATATGGTCAGTGGGATATTGTCCTGAGGTGACTGAAGTGAGTGGTCTGAGTCTCGACTTAGTTTGATACAGGAAGAAGCACACTAAGGGGTATGGAAGATGGTGCTTGGGAAGTGGCCATTTTGTTTACGTCACGAACTTCGTTAGGCCACACCGTAGATCTCTTGGTTGTCATATGACGGCGTGCGTGCTTGGTCAGGTGGTCGCTTCGCATAAACCGACGCTCGCAGACAGTACAGACGAACTTCTTTTCACCCGTGTGTGTCCGACGATGCCTGGAGAGTTCATCTGAGCGGGCAAATTTTTTGTCACACCCTTCCCAATGACAACTGAAAGGCTTCTCACCTGAGAAATAGAGGGATATGATGATCAATAAACATGTTTATGCATGCAACCTTTATTATTAATACAAAATCATTTTTTCAGCGAAGTGGATACAAACCTGTATGGGTTCTCAAATGAGCCTTCAAGTGGGAACTTTTAAAGTAAGTCTTCTTGCATCCTTGGAAGTTGCAGACGTAGTTCCGCCTGCGTGAGAAGTCAGACTGTGTCACTCCGCCGCTCTGACCTGAGGGCACGTACACTGGAGCGGGTGCCAAAGGCAAGAGCTTCGTGTTCCCAAGCGTAACAACGCCCTGCTGGCAGGTGGAGGATTGGGATACCTGAGACTGTGGGACAACAAACATCACAGTGCCCTGAGCCACAGATGAGCTCACCAGAAGCGGTTGAGAATGTGGAAGAATGGGCTTTGACCCTGAGGTCTGCATCTGAACTGGAGTCTGAACGAATGCGGAGATGATTCCAGTCTGCCCGTTAACAGGAAACACCTGACAGAGCACCGGCGGGCTGGAAATGGGCGACTGAGGAATGGCGGACTGTGAAGTGGGGATAGCAAAGCATGGGGAGCCAGGAGAAGGGGCCATTCTCTCCGTTTCTGCAGTGTCACATGGGCTGCTGGAGCTTTGCAGTTCTGCTTTGAGGTTGGCACTGGGCTCTGTGTGCGGTAGAGGGATTTCTGCGGAACATGGCTTCTCCTGCCCTGTGGTCGGAGACGGAATGTTGTGGTCCACAGATCTGTCGGCGGTGTGCCGGATAACACTGGTGGCTCTGCGCAGCGAGGACTGTTCTGCCATCTGTGGCGGAGCAGGGTTGAGAAGGACTGTGGTACTGGGATGCAAGTTGATGTGACATGCAGCCCTGTTGGTCAAGGCTGAGCACAGTCTGGGGTGCGGTTTGAGACTTGAGGAGGCCACTGAGGTACTGAGAACTGCTGTGCCTGAAGTTTCCGCAAAGCTTGGGCTGTGGGGAGGGGTCATGCACTGGTGGGAGAAAAGAGATTTGCATTGAGCATTGGGAATTTCCTTTAAGGCTGGAATATACAACATGATTTTTCATTTTCAGTCTGGACAAGTTGGCGAAAGTCACGAGCCAGTCTGCAGATTTTGGAATGTAAGAGATGACTGATTTCACAGAATTTCACATAGTGTATGATGGGAACAGACTCCAATTTTGTAGCTTCAGACTACAATTCTATCCAGCCAAAACATGTTTGTTATTTTGAGCCGATTTTAAAGCCAATATTGTTTTTATTTGTCATGTGTCTGTGTCTCCTAGGTGCATTCATTTATTGTGATCATAATGAAACTTGAGAGTCTGGTAAGGATGTGATAAGTCATTTATTGTATGATGACCAGTTTTGAACAAAAGTTGAGTAGTTTATTTCAGCCTAGTGCACTAGCAACTCTACACTTCCTATTTTGAAATAATGTGGGCCATAACAGCTTTCATTTATGCAGCATCCACAAACCATTTTTGGAAAAAATTATTTATAATGCTCACACAGTCCAATTTCGAGTCACTCACCAGTGAAGAGAGGGAGACCAGGTCTTTAGGGGACTCAGTGAGTTCAGGCTGCAAGGCGAGAGAATCGCAGGAGTCTGAGGTGGGCGTCAGTGGGCGAGGTTTGTGCGTCCTCTGGACCCAGGAGCTCATGCACACCAAAGCCTCCGCAGCCTCCAGGTCATTGTATTCCAAAGTGGAGGAGCAGGACTTCTCACTGTCATGCCTATTTCTCTCCATCATCACCTCACAGATGTCCACAAGACTGGACTATGGATTATAAAAAAAAAACACATTTCTTATTTTAATGCCACAGTGGGCTAGTTTATAACCACAACACACTGAATCTGAATTGACACCTTCACGATAACAGCTCCTATATTTCTATCTAATTCCATGACATATAATAAAAGTGGCAAGATGGTGATGTTTATTTGTTAAAAGCTGCTGCTGCCATTCATAAGCAAAGAAAGGGCCCCCAGTACTTTGCGCCTACACCCACCCTGCGCCTTGCATAGCGTTAACCGTGAGCTGCTGGGAACCTCCCATCGCCAAATATAGATTTAAGAGTGACGTGCACCCAACCAAAAAGCCATGTGAGTATGCCTTGAAAAAAAAAGAAAGAAAAAAAAAAGTATAATCTAAGTGGTTAATCATATCAAGACGTTTTCCACTAAGGTTACTATTTTTATCAAAGCGGAGCCCTTATGATACACCAAGTATGATAGGAAAATGCTGAACGTTGTTGTAGTAACACAAACAATGCATTCTGAAATAACTGACAATATGTATTAAGGACGAGAAAAATTATGTTCAAACTCGAGTAGGCTATGTTCAGGGGGCACATAAGGTCACTAACAAAAACAAACTGATGACAACAGTTTCGACGTAAAGTAGCACTGCAGCTTAATGCAGGAGGGTAAAGTACATCAATGATTGCGGCAAACGGCTCATGACATAATTTAATCAAAGCAATTTAACACAAAGAATGTGGTTCATTTCAAGTGTCAAGACGATCAAGTATATTTTTATTGTGTGTAAACAGAAATTATAAACATTGCTTTGCTTAAAGTCAACTGTTCTCCGTCAATGAGCATGGAATTATTTGTATGGGGCACAACTTACAGCAAAAGCGGATGTCATTAGTGGGTCAATGCGCAAATACTAAAAAGTAGCAGTAAAGCCACTTTGTCAATAAAATCAACTTACCCGGCCGGAGTCAGAAGTAAAATTCAGCATATGTATAACGTTGCGTCTCTTAAAAGCAACGAGAAAGACAGCAGTGATACGAAGCCCGGGTACATAAGTCTAACCACTTTTTTTACAGCAAGGTCCAACCTCAGCTGAGTGAATCAGAAGCGCAAAAAAAAAACAACAGAAAGAAGAAGAAAAAAAACAGAAACAAAATTCAGAGCACTCTGGCGGGTGGTAACATGTTACCAATCAAAAACAAAGGTGTAGCGGAAACGGACCAATGGAAAAGCAGGCAGCGCGTGATCAGTACGTGATCGCTCGCTGATTGGCTGAAACGGGGTGCGTGGCTGTTGGGGGGCGTTTCAGAGGAGTCAGCGGTGTCAGTGTAAACCCGGTGAACCCGGTGCTCGAGAACTGGGGGAAAGGTCGGTGCAGCGAACGAGCGGAATCGTGAGATACTCGCACGCGTCTGGCTAGTTGTGCCAGCGGAGTGTGGCATGCGCAGACGAGCACAGTCCACACTGGAAGTGCGTGAGCCAACGCCTGCATTCAAGACAACAAATACATAAGCGAAAACCATATCATCGTATTTTGTTTTTTATGGATAGTCTTGCTTTTATTATACAGTGTTGTCATGAATGTTCAGCAGCCTCACGCGACTGGACAAAGGGGAAACACATTGAGATGCTGCCTAAAAAAGAAATAATGAATAATAGCTATAATAAAATGAAACAACAATGGGACTAATAGCAATAATAATATCGAAATATATAAAGATATTTATTTCGCCTTTTTTACAAATACAACACTTTATTAAAAATGCGGTTCTGCGAGGATATGCTAATTTTCTATGACAACCCCAATTTCTGTCCTTTTTATTTGTCTCTATAAAAAGACAGTAGTCACAAGCGCGGTCCGGATATCATTACATATCCCACATGCGTACACAGTTTTAGTGAACTCAATTGAACTGAACTCAGGAACCTCAGTGGAACAGCTTTCTGTGAAAGAATCCAGGGCGGAGCCTATATGAGAACTGCATCTCTTTGTTGTAGCTACACTAATCTTTATGTGTCTCTCTCTTTGTCTGTTTTTCGTGATAATTAGCTGGTTTTACACTGAAATGATTAGTGGGAACAGGTGTAAATGTGTGCAAATCATATAGGTATATCCTAACTGTGCGTCCCTGCAGGAGGGCTGTAATTTTGCTGGTCTGTCTTGGTGAGCAGAGCTGAGCAGACAAAAGGCTTCATCAATCCCCCTCCTCTTCAGAGATTCAGATATCCTGTGAGGAGATTTTTTCAACACTGTGATGTGTTGTATAGCAGAGGAAGACATTTGCTGTCCTTATGTTCAACATTAATGTTCTTTGCCATTAAAGAAAGGTATGGTTGACATTTGTTTTAAAAATGGGCATCTATGGGCATCACTTAATGTCTTTTTTCACAAAGATGATCCAAAAATAAAAATCAAAGTGGAGTCCTAAACATGTAATTGACGAGAACAAACTTAAGTCAACTAATTAAAGTGCAATATTTAATTCTGTATAAAAAGGTTCAGCCATTTTGTCTGATAATAAAGACTGAATGTTTCAGCAACAGATCTGGAAATATTTAATCCCATGGAAAATAATATATTTAAACTAATTGGACATAATAACAAAATTGCTTCTTAAGCCTGCACAAAGTGCTAAACAACACATTTAAATAAAAAAGAGATCTTTCACTGGTGAAACGTGCACATTTCTGGGGTTTAAAAAGCAACATCTGGTTTTGCTTCATCACATTTTGTTGTCAGGATTTATTTATTTATTTATTTATTTTTTTGCTGTCTTTATATCTGTTAAAACTGGTGTTGTGCCAGTCAGATGTAAAGAGATGAGTCACAAATGTCTTTAATAGAGATGATTTCATGTAAATAAGGAGCATATCTTCATTTTGCAAAAGCAAAAGACTGAGGAAAACAGATCTCCTGTGTTGATGGAACAAGAAAACAGGTCATGAAAAGTTGCACATAAACTATAAACACTTTATTATTAAATATAAAATATTTTTGTGTAAACCATGATTATTTTTTTTTTCAGGTGTATTTTTTCCTGCCTTCATTTTCTTTAAAATAATTATCACTCTTACTGACCTGATATATTAAGCGATCTATTTATTATTGATATTATTATTGATATATTTATATATTTGTTATTATAAAATGCATATATATATATATATATATATATATATATATATATGTATACTTGCAAGTTACGGTACTTGCAAGTTACAGTTTGCACACAAATCATTTCAACTGAAGCTGAGACATTACAAGACAAATCTTTATATAAATTGTTGGACCTAAAATAATTTTGCTGTGTTATGTGTTATACATCACAACAACTATCATCACCATAGCTTGTGTTTTGGAGAGTGAGCTGTGTGAACCCAGAGACTGTGGAATCTTGGGAGGGCAGTGAGGCCATGTATGGGGGTTAGGCTGCTAGCCAGGGGAGGCAGTTTGTGTGAAAGAGAGAGGCCAAACAGGGCATGCAAACACAGGCTGTGACTATGAGGAGGGTTGGGTGGCAGATGTGCTCTCCGCTTTGGGCTGCTGAGGAAAAAACATTTGAAACTTCATCCAGTGTGCTGCTGCAGCGCGTCTGAACTGAATGACTTGTCTTGAGCTCAGATAGGTGGAGTTCTCAAAAAGTAGGTCAGCCAAAAAGGGCGGACTTGCTTTTAACCTCTCAAATGCAACATGCTTTCCGTTTTGCATAGTCCGAATCTTCCCATTTATGGCCGTTAGAAATAAATATTATTGGTAAACATCATATATCAGAGTAAGAGCGTTGGTGCTTTATGCTCACAGTTTTTGTTCTTGAATGAGACTTACTCTGCATTTTGTGTAAGTTACATGAATTCTCAGAGGCACCATCATGACTAAGAGCAAACAGCTCGCCTCCACACCACGACTCACTCAGAAGGATGGAAAAATTGTTCACAATATTCATATCACAATCCTTCTGAATATAGTGCAAGGAAGGATAAATGCACATTGACTCATGATGGCACACCTTCTTGGTTTAGCATTAGCCTAATAAATGGATTTTCTGTTTTATATTTTGCAAAGCATTTTTGCAGATAAAAAGTGAATGTTGCATATGCACAAATGAGTCCACACAGTCTGTAAGCACTTTTTTCTTATTTCTGAGAAATGTGTCATGATAATAGCATGGGGTCTGTTTTTTAAATGTTTTTGAAAGAGGTCTCTTATCCTTACAAAGACTGCATTTATTTGTTTAAAATACAGTAAAACATTAATACAATTGAAACAATTGTTTTGTATTTTTATATAAAATTCAATTTATTCCTGTGATGGCAAAGCTGAGTTTCAGCCAATATTTCAGAATTTAGTGTCACAAGATCTGTCAGAAATCATATTAATATGTTGAATTGGCTCAAGAAACTTATTTTTTTATCAGTATTGAAAACAGAGGCGCTGCTTAATATTTTTTCTTGAAACTGTGGTACTTTTTATTTTTCAGGATTCCTTGATTTAAAGAAAGTTAAAAAGAACAGCATTTATTTGAATCTTTTGTAGTAAATGTCTTTACTGACACTTGTAATCAATTTAATGTAAGCTATGTTATCATTATTTTAAAGTAGAAATCTTATCCCCTAGTTTTGAACAGTGTCTATAGGCTAATCCAGAAATAAGAGTTGTGATAGTTTATCAACTGACTTGATAAGATAATTTGACAGATGTTTGAATGCCTTTAATGTACATAAACTGATTTTTTCAGTATTAGCCCTACACAATTTTATTTTAGGCTACTTTGAAGGGAGGTGTCTATTACGAGTCACGACTGCTTCCAACAGGAAGTCTCTGTTAGCACTTCTTTTCGAGTTTTTCTATCTGGAATTTTATAATATGAAAATTAATATAATGGTTGCGAACACTTCCATAAGACAAGTTAACATTATTAGACTTTTAAATCTATCTATCGAGCTAAACCGTAGCGTCAAATACTCATAGACAGTAAAAGAAAGAAAATACAGACACAAAGCACTGTGGCGCGCGTCAAAAGAATGAAAGAAAACTAGCGGTGGGGGAGGAGAGGAAGTGGAGTGTGAAATAAACACGAAAGATAAGACCGTCGGTTGTTTACAATGGAATTGTGTCCGTCTGTTTATCTGTGTGTAAACAGAACACTAGAAAGCAAAGGTTAAACCCCGTTGGAGCGCAATCCCCAGACCGAGTGTTTTCCGTTTGGCACCATGGAGTGTGATCAGTTCAAATATAGTGCTGTCTGTTTGGGAGAGCCCAAGACAAACAGAAAACATGCCAGGAAAACGGCCTCTCTACACGTGAGAAGGGAAAACAACCCTGAAAAGCATGCTGGGCAATTTGTTTCGCAGGGAATAAGAATGTGTCTGAGAGCAAGTAGGCTACATGTTTGTGTTTACATGTGGGCTACAAACGCTATCAGCTGGTTTGGTTGTGGAATAGTGCCAGAAAAGATCCATGACACCACACAAGCTTTCCGTCCTGGTTTTCCATTCTCACCCAGCCCCAGTCCTTCTCACATTTCTTCCCTCCTCCATTACTCCTGCCCTGCTTTTCTAATGTTTATCTCTCTGGATCTACCACGTTTTATTTCTTGTCTGAAATAATCCAATTCCTTTTTTAGCCAATGGGATTATACTCTTCGGTCAAAATGCTTAAACATAAAAACAAAAGTTTTTCTTTGTTTTAGGTTTTTGTTTTGTTAAAGGGAGAAAAAAACGCAATTATAAAAATAGCGTTTCCAAAACATTCTTGAATATTGTCCATCAACTTGGTAAATACATATTTAGCCTGTCAAAATAAAAAAATCTGAAATGTGAATACAAATAATAACAAGAATATGAACTCTTGTCTTCAATAGCTTTTTCACATTGAATTATTTCAATAGGTGATATTTCTGAGATTTTTAAGAAAAACAAATGTAGGACTTTGCAATATAATAAGATACAATTTAGGCATATTGAAATGACACGTATATGAAAAGTTTAATTTCGTGACAGCAGTAGGCCACAATACATACAACAGTGGAGAAATATGCATATATGCATTTAGTTTAAGTCACAGTATGACCAAATAAAAGCCACATTCTCAAACATGAGTCCTTTATTGGACTACAAATGTGTGAAATGGCTTTTGTTCCTCTACCCAGGGCTATTAAGGCAAAGACTGCAAGAACAAAGAAAACTGCTCAGATGCAAAACCTCAAGCAGTACATCTACCCAGCAGAATTACTTATTTTTCCACCATCAATTTAGCTCGCACAAATAACAATTTTAGTTTTGCTACAGAACAAAAGAATCTATCACTCAATTATGAGGTGCATTACTCCCCCTGTTGGTTCATCTGTGTAGCTACAATCACTGTAAGTAAATTCAAAATATAAAATGCATACAAGAAAAAGAACACTTTTTTGCGGAAAATAGATACTCTCATAACTATAAATATAAACTGTGCAAGACACTACTGAAAAACAATGTGCACATGAAAATCTTGCACAATAAAAAAAAATTGTTGCTACCATTTTGATGGAAGGGAACAAAAGGCTTCTTGGAAACCAATGTGCACGTTTCATGCGCTGTCAGTGGTATCAGTGATTTTGTTTTTAGCAACACGCGTCGCAGTTTTGGACTTTTTTCCTTTTTTCTTTGTGAGGGAATTATAAGTCCATTTAATCTTAGACTGATGATTTCTGCTCAAGAAGCGACGCTCAACATTGAGGACCTCTTGGTACACTTCTGCCTGACGGACCCCCAGAATGAAAGAGAAAAGATCAAGGACCCACACGTACATCCTGGGTAACCAGGGCTCCATTTCTGGGAAATGGTTACCGCATGAACTATGAAGAGGAAAGTGAATGAGAAAATATTTTACACAATATAAAATATACAATAAACTCAATTAAAATACAATACAGTATTATGTCATTGAAAAAAAAAAAAAAAAAGCATTTGCGATGACTCACTTCTTAACGCATCTTCTCAGTTCAGGATGCCAGTATTTTCGGTTGGCGAGGTACTTGACACCATTTTTCTTAAAGGTACAGTCCAAACGCCTGTCATACATACTGGGTCCATCTGAACCCTCCTCATTTCCCCAGCTAAAGCGAAAGCTGGAGTAAGGGTTTGTGGTGGACGGCAGTTGCTCCGGTGCAGAGTCAGTTAATTTATGAAATCTCTGCTCCAAATAGTCAGCCACACCTGGAGATATGAAAGTAGACAGCATTGGATGCGACTGAGACAGAGACACACAACTGATATCATTGTGGAGATGTGACCAGACCAGCTTACGTCTTTTTTTGAGGATCAAGCTCTTTTGTTGCAGAGATGTAATGAAAGGATTAGTGGGTTTCCATCGCCGCCTGGAAGAGAAGAACAGAAAAGATTGTAGAAAAAGATTTCTCAATATAAGTCATTGAAAGTATTGAAATATTTGGGTCTTACAGGGCTTCGATATGTTCCTCATTCTGTCTGGCTTTCTCCAAGACGGGTTGTACTATCGCAAACCAGCGTTTTAACCTGAAGACTGTGAAAAGCTTATGAGAGCGTGTTGTTACCCACAAAAAAAACAAACAAAACAAAAATGATACACATAAAAATGAAAACAAGTAAATAGTTACTTGTCTTTTTCTTCTTGGCCGCTTCCTCAGATAACTTCCTTGAGACATTAATGAAAAAAAGAGAATCAGCAAAGATTTAATTTTACAAAGACAGTAAAGTAAAATTTTCCCCCCTAAAGATAACAAGTTATGAAGTGACGCACCACTCCGCATGATCATCCAACTTGAAAAGGAGCTTCATGGCAACAATGATGACAGCTGCTGCCTGAATTTCATAGCGCAAGAGACCAGGGTTGTCTGTTTTGGGGTCAAATGTCAGATATGATTCATCATCCATAGCTGCCCCCCTTATAACCCTGTGGACCCAAATATGAAGGGCATCTGAGGAGGATCAGAGACATACCAAACAAAACAGATAAATAGAGGATTATGCATGTTGGATAAATTAGTTTCAAATCTAAGACCATCATTTGCCACAACCTCTCCACTACAGTTAAACAACACTCACCTGGGAGGTTCGCATCCAGCATGTATCGGACAGAGAGTGTAAGTGGGTGGAGAAGGCAATCCTGCGAAACTGTTGGGAAGGAGGGTAACTGCATGATCTGAGCCAGATTAAAAGCTTCTCTATGGACCGTTGAGTAGGATGGAAGATGCTGCAGAAGTCATGGCTATTAGAAATACAACACACTGATTTATGACTGAAGAAGTATGAACTGGTTGTCTCATTCTCACCCAAACTTGAAAGATATGGATATCTTTTCCAAACAGTCTCATCTCCTCTGGAAAAGCATCTTGAATGTCCATATAAGGGACACGTCTCTCTGAGACCAGCCTGCGAAATCACATTTTTCAATTGACAAGTGTAAAAAGCATCATGTATGTCATCACTAATAATACACAGGCTGGAAAGACTGACAGCAATATTTGATATCAGAAATATAGCTTAGAAGAAAAAACTTGGGCCTATAAATTATCCAAAGCAAACATATATTAAACACTTAAACAGCATTGAGTCAGCATGACATCAAAATCCCATTTAAATGCATGTAAATGAAGAATGATTCATTGGTACATGTTATTCCAAAGAAAGACAAAAACAGTCTTTATAACCTTAAAGGGTTAATTCAATCCAAAGTAGAGCTGCATGATTCGGGAATTGTTATTATTATTCATTTTTTAAAGCTTCAGGTTGGCTGTGTTGGTCTAAAATGCAAGTTTGCATCAATAAGGCCTCCACACAGACACAGGTATTTTTATAACCAGTTTTTCCTCCTGCGTTGCGCTGCGGTGCCAGATTGGGTGTTTTTAAATGGGTAAATGGGTTGCAAAGGGCAATTTGTGTTGAAATAAGCATTGTTTGAACTCCAAACCTCAGTAAGTCAGCCAGAGTGATGGCCTCTCGGACCCACAGCAGTGCCAGATAGCACAGGGCCAGAGTCCGTGGCATGTTCATAAGAGTGGATGTATGCAGGTACGCTTCTGAACATAGTGATGACTGTACATCAGTGGTGTCACCTGCAGCAGAGAAACAAAATGCAGCTCAAATGACACATAGTTTGTAAATGTGCAAAGCTGACAAAGTAATTTCATTCGTACCTGAGACTGACAGTTCTGTTTCTGAAGAAACCGCAGTACTGTGAAATGACATCTCGCTCTGAGTGTCAGACTCTGGCTCACTCTTTGGCTTCATGTACTTGAGGGAAAAAAAATGTGAGGAAGAAAGCAGAGCAATTAATTAAAACTTGTAAAAATCAATATGTATCATTTGGCCCTCTAGTGGTTAAAAAGCAAAACCGCATGCCTTTTGCAGATTTTTAGTGAACATGTTTTGGTTGTGCTTCAGCTCTGCGTGACAGTGCTGATGAATATGGTTATTTCTCATAACCATAAAAGAGAGGGAGATTATCCTTCTGCCCATAAATCATTCACAACTTGACTTAAGATATATAATCAGTTTAGATGGAAAGAATCGGAAGCTGACTAGCTAAAGACGTTACTGTAGCTCTATCCATTAATAGACACGGTACTTCCTTGAAAATGAATACCAGCACAGCACTGCAACCATAATAAATGACCCTTCACAACAGGCGAAATACCTTTACAATATCTGTTAGAGAGCTACATATGGCAATTTATCTGTTCAATAAAATACCTTTCCAAAGATTCGAGATTCTATGTCGACCGTCTCTATTTATGGCTATGACGAGACACATACACAGGTGAGATGCATAAACACAATTTCCCGTAATAACCATCCAGACATGTCTAAAATATAACATTTATAATAGGCTTACTACAGTGATCAAGGCAAGATAAAAAAAATGAAAATGAAGGATTTAAATTTGTGAAAATACATAAAAGCAAATAGAAAATATTGTAAGTACGGTAATAGAATATAAGTGTTACTAGAGAGGTTTTTTTTTTTCACTTCAACATAAAACTTACCACTGTAAATCTTCGAGTGTATATTGTATTTTCGGTGAAAGCTTGCCGTGTGTTCTGGAGGTATTTTTTCCAGAAATTCCATAGAACTTCTGTCTGTCAAAAGAAAATATTACATCTTACAGAGACACTTGCATGTGATTAAGTCAAGCGAATATACAATGCGATGGCGCTCTTCAATCGAAACAATAGAACCCTATGGAGCTATTAATCATGGTGTGACAAAGCGAGATTTAAAAAAAAAATTGGACCCGTGTGTAGATTTTTCCCAGTTCACCCTGCGATGAAGCTGGCCACCCAATTAGATTTGAGCTTTAGATCATGTGCCCGGAGCTGTTGCACAAAAGAGAAGAGAATGCATGTTGAGTTAGTTATCAATGGCGTCTGATTTATTCCCACATTTACTTAATATTCTTTATAAAAATATTATTTCTATTCATTCATTTTTCACTAAATTATGTGATCTGAAGAGCTTGAAACAGTGTACAGAGTCTCTTAAACATTAGAGATAGTTTGTGTTTATGGTGTAGTATCAAACTTTATATAGCTTAATTCACCGTTGTGTTTCGAGCAGTGGATAAGGTTAAAGGGAAAAAACCCCAACAACTTTCAGATACATACACAGGGAAAATGCATTCTCTGTCAGCGCAGTATGACATCACTTTGTAGGCCAAAACGCTGAAGCGAGTTAGTATTTTAACGCTTCTGGTTCCATCGTCCCCAAGTCAATGGATTTTTTTTTTTTTTTTTAATGGGATTTTGGTTAAACTAAGGTCTGAGATGGTGAACAAGCTCTTTTGAGACACTTTTGAGTTTTATTCTACAACATAAAATACATCAATATTACCCCACTCGTTATTTTTATTAGATGTTACGTGTGAAATTGGCGGTTGCTAACAAGTGGCTAAATGGGACTACACAGTCTGTTGAGGAGATTAAACATCACAACGAATAGGTCAGCTCAGGCCAGGATTTGGCCTAAATTCAATTAGGATATTTAAGTAGCTTTTCTAAACATGCCTTGGAAAACAATATTACTGTTTGCATCTTGCAACAAAACAACTGCACTGATATATTTTTAATAGGTGGTTGATGACTTTATTTTTCTAACTTTAGCTAATGTGTAATGTTGCTGTTTAAGAATAAACAACAACTGCAAAGTTGCAATGCTCAAAGTTCAAAGGAAGATATTTGCTTTTTTAAAGAACTACACCAAGCCCTGTAAGATTTGTCGGTGCAAGTTGCTTATAGTTACAACAGCTCAAACATGCATTTAAGTCTGGGAGTAGGTCAAGGCAAGCCTTGCCTGTGAAACTGGGAGTAAAGCTACTAACCTCAAATTTCAAGCAAACACCAAGACTGACCAAAGCCTTGGCCTGGAGTTTCAGGATGAACTGAAATCCCTCACACACCATCCACTCTCGTTCATCCTCTGAAAAATAACAGAAGGCATGAGATCATTAAAAGGACTGTTTGCAGCTCAAAATGTCTTGTACCGGCGTATCAAATGTGGATAGAAGACTGACCCGATCTCTTTCTCTTTGGTTTCTTGATTTGTGAGATCCTACTGTTTTTAGAATGAAGGGCGGTGGAATCCACCACCTCCCTCGTTTTCTACGGAAAGATGGGAAATTATAAGCATTATTTCAGTAATGTTTTGAAAACGAATGGTTGTGGGTTTGGTTGGTTGCTTTAGAGATTTTGCAAATGTATCGCAAATGCAACACAATTTCTAATGAAGCCCTGTATCGGGGTGTGTATTGGTTTCCCAGAGTCACGTGATCGATGAAAAATGAAGCCTCACTTTCTGTCCAATCACGTGCACGTTTCGCTTTGGGTGTCAGCAGGCTCGAACCCAGTCTCTATGCTCAAACCCCAGATCTTACTTAATGAGTCCTTGTTGGCTCAGTCTGGTTGATGGGTTTGTGAGGAGAGTGCTGTACTTTGAAAGTTAATCAATACATTAAATATCCTTATTTAATATGAGTGTGTTTGTGTAGAGATGGAGATAGTGTGCCTAGTAGTAGATCTTATTGAATCATATAAGCCCATTTTATATTTTATTGTCATAATTCAATGGGTAAAGGAATTTATTTAATGGACAAATCAAACAGAAACGTGCATGGCTTGTATTTGTTCACCTTTGAAACTAAATGGAATGTGTTGTTGTTTCTTCATCTGGCTTCTGGATGCTTTATTTTAAATATGCACCAGATGGCGCTATTCTTGACAGTCGCAAAGCTTTGAATCTTTTCCCGTAACAGTCAGGGGAAAGCCTCGTTGAATCACGAGGCTTCATTTTCCCATCCCTATAACATGGAGAGCCCCTGATATCTAATAATTGTAGTCTATTTACCAACCTCGATCACATTGTGGCAGTTCTTGCAGAAGAAGTGACCCCCATCTGAAACTCCCCATTCCACAGCTGCGCACTGTCGACATGGCTCACTGAATCCATCCTGGAAGAAGAGTCCAGCGGTAACATGACCATAAGCTCACATATCAAAATACCAGTGCAAATCACATAATGCAACACTAACTTCAGGAGAAACTTACAACAAGTTCGTCCATGAGTTTAATTAAAGGTTCAGAAAACTTCCATATCAAATCTGGCGCAAACAGTTTATTTGCCTTCTGTGTCAAGCAGAGTAGGAAAACACGCTTTCAAAATGGCCACCAAAATATATTTTTCATAATAAAAGTCCAAGTTAAAATGTTATACACAGGCCGAATTATACATATTTTATACATAGGCCTAATTATAATAATTAATTATATAATTATATTGCATATTTCGAAAAAAATATTATATATAATTATATAGCATATTTCGAATATATATATATATGAATATATTGTATCATATTATATTACATATTTATTTAATTATTTATTTATCCTAGTTTTTTTTTCTTGCACAATACTCTCGTGTATGTAGAAACTGCATTGGACTTTAACATATTGGTTGCAATTAAAGTCTATTGTGTGGAGATACTGAAATGTTTTCCTTAAAATACTCAATTTCTTTTCCACTGAAGAAATAAAGAGAAGAACATCTGATCTTGGATGGCATTGGGGTGAGTAAATTATCAGGAAATTTTTATTTTGAGGTGAACTAATCCTTTATTGTGCAATGTGACATTTGTTTTTGTGTGCGCCTATGTGTTTTTCCCCCATTGGGCTTCAGCAAAGCAAACCTCCCTTCCTCCTCCCCACTTCTTAAAAAAAGATGCTTCTTTCACCACTGGGCCAATTTCATGGTTTACTGCCTCATGCTTTCTCTTGTGTTATGCAAAACCCAGCATTGTTGCCAATGGAAATCAGGAATAGTCAGTAACTGCTGGTGGTATTATTCTTGACACTAATAATGCCTATGGCACCTTTTACATCCCCACAGACTTTGCATGGTGTGGATAGAGATAGTGGGAGGTTGTGGGCGAAGAGAAAATTACACTTGAGTCTCGTTCACTTGGTGCCTTTCTGGTATAAATATTACATGCTCTCCTCTCACTGCTTTTCCCATCACGACTCTGCTTCCTGCTGTTCACAGCAGCAATGGGTTAGCCAAAAAAATCAAAAAACAAAAAACAGCCACTGCTGTGAGCTGCACCATACAGTAGAGGGAGATACTTCACCTGTAATTAAAGCCTATGAAACAAAATTGAACATAACACTTAGGTGTGTGTACACGCCTAAATGTGTAAGTGTAGGCCTATGTGTAGTTTGAAGGAACCCCTAAGCCGGATCAGTTCAGTATGTACTTTACGATGGACCACACCGATTAACTCAAACTTGTTTGATCAATTCACTGGAAATGTCTCTGTTCTACATTCTAAAAAACAAAGATCTTAAAGACATATTCTAAATGTCATGTCTATATGACATCTGACAGGAGACGTCTCAGAGACATTTTGCGGATGAACACTCTTGCAGATGTAAATGCAGACTATGTCTCTAAGATGTCAGTGCTATTGGGTTGCTTGTGCCCTAATTGAGGCACAAGTAACAACTCAAACAATTCTATTGATGAGCCATTTTGCTGCAACCGTTCTTAAACTGTTTAGACCGATTAAACCAATTCTTGGAAAAGTTTCTTATTAACCATGAAAATAGCTATAACACGCAGCCTGAATTATATAACACCCAGTACATGTGCATACACCACTAAAGATTTTGGAGCCATTATGCTGGAACTGTTCCAAATTCTGATCAATGTAATCTAAAACCAGTTTAATCAGTTTAATAGAAACAACCAACCCAAAATGAAAAAAGACCAGCACAAAAACAGCATAAACTACCTTAGACTAACATGGTCTGGGTTATTTTTTTCAGCCAGGTAATCAATCTGTCTGTTATTAATGTTGCCACGCACTGTTTTGGCATTAAAACCTTCTGCATACACACATTTCTGTCATAGCAACTCTTAGAGAGATTAGCATAATAGTTATGATAATGAATGTTAATGTATTTGTTCTTGGCGGAAAAGACGCTGCTGCAGAGTACCGAGACTGTACTGCCAAGACATTCACATACATTGCTGTGAGCATGTAAGACATGCTGCTGCTGCAAATGTAACATGCATGAAAAACCTCCGTAGCAGATCTATACAGGTGGAGCTGGGGAAGGTGGAGGGTTTCTTAAAGCGTGCTGCAACAGCAACCAAAAGCTGCACTATGTCGATGACAATTGGATCGCTACCAAGTTATGGACTAGATTTTCTTGCCAGAACGTGGTATTGCTGTATAAACTGAACTGGAGCAAATATAAACATATAGCCTACACTATATATTAAATAAACCTAAAATATTGAATCTATAACTTAAAACATGCTTCACTTTCACAGATATTATCCATTGTCAAAAACATCTTTTGATATGCTGAGGTGAAGGCAGGGGAATCTTCACTCTCACACACTACACACATGGAAAATCCTATTGTTGCCCATCTCAGGTCTGCATATCGTCGGTTACCATGGCAACCACACCACGTAGTTGGAGCTGGAGCGAACGGAGGGGGTAGTTCATGCATAATCAAAGATGAGAGCGACTGCATGTGCACAGCTCTCATCTCAAAGAGGCTGTCAGAACTCCAAGAATTATGTGCCCACAAAGGACCTGATGTGTTGTGGGGTCTGGAGGAGGACCAACCACTGTTTTTACTGAGAGCAATAAATGTAAACAGGTAAATTCAGGTTAATTAAATGTACCTGTTTTAATAAGTAGGCCTAATATGCAGAAAACTAATGCTGTGTTGTTGTTAAGTCTCTGATTTTATGTTCATGTTTGAAGCCAGATGTTAATAAATGAAAATACAAATTTAGAAGGGTAAAAGGTAAAATGTAATATGTTCGATGGAGAAATAATGCCATTCTCATTTAATTAAGAAAAGTCTTCAACCTTATGCTTTAAGGTTAATGTCTTTGAGCTAATAAAAATGACCTTGAAAATCAGAGTTCGATCAATAAGCGACAAACCAACCTTCGTGCTGAGCAAATTATGATCATGTACACACTTTGAGCTTCATTCTTTGTTTATAATACAGAACGTTCAAAACATGACCAGGCCTATATTTGTTGTGTTCCCCTTGAATCATTAAAAATCTTTATAGCTGTTTAGTGTTTACCCACTGGCCTGTACATAATCTAGATATTTCTGAACAATATCCACACTCCACTGCATTGCACTACAGTAGACATGTACAGTATACACTTTCACTACATCTATGGGTGAGGCTATAGAGACATACATACCAGATTTTAGTTCCTCCCATCACTCTGGAACAAATGACCTCATTGCCATCATTAGTCAATGCGGTAGCCTGTCAGCAGACCCGCTATTTACTCAGCCCGCCATCACCATGGTGATAAAAGCTGCACATATTTCCCTTCTTTCAGAAATACTTAGTTTGGACAGGCGTATGTTTAGAAGACAGCAGAAGTCAGTATGACTGTCTCATACGTATTCTTACACGATCTGCTGTAAGACTAACACATCTCTAGAATGCTAAAGCTCAACTTCCTAGAATCGCTGGATCAATGAGCTGATCAGATTCATGTTTGCAATGTGTCTATTTATTCCTGCTTCATTGCAAACAAAAGACTAAAGACTCTTCTACTTCCCCACAACACAATATGGTCCTCAGAGCACGACCAGTAACTGACGGTTCTCTACCAGCCCCATTAGAATATATTGTGGTCAGCAGAAAGGAATGAGGCATTTCCCATCAATATCCTTGGATGACCTTTGAAATACAGCTGGCTCCTTCAGCATCTGCTTCAACTTTTTACAGTACTGGATGTCATTCATTAATAAGCATGCAATTAATTTATGATAGCCTTCAGAACCACACATTCCCAGTAGCCTAAGAAACAAATGTTTCAAAAATGAAATGGAATAACAACAATACTCTACAAAGATATTATTTTTGAGCAATAATAAATAATATACAAAACTGAATGTAGCCAATATGCATATGCACAGCTAGTCATAAACACGATCGCATGTAGGCCTATTTAAACTGTTTTATGTTTTTATGTAGGCCTATTGAAAATTAGCTCTCAAATGCTCTTAGTAGAGAAGTACAGAAAGAACATGGATATGGTTTGAGTGTGTTTTATGAAAATAAGCTTTCTCTCTCTCTTAGAATAATTCAGATTACTCTTCTTCATAAGAAAATTGATTTTGAGCCTTTCAAGACAGATATTGTGATTGTGGTTGTTAATAGGCTATATGGTATTTGTTTCTGTTGAAGCCGTCAGCCCACATTATTTTATTTCATTATTTTATAATAATCATGGAATTCCTGGTGAAAAACTACATTACCCACGATGGTGTAAATAAAATTGTATCAATCAGAGAAAAAAGCAACTCACTCCAAAATAGCACTTTAGCTCCGCCCACTTCCATGAAGCACTGCAAATGGTCGATCCCTGAAAAGTTTATATGCATATTTTGCTATGTCAATGAGTAGCTATTTAATATTTCTCCATCATTTTTAATTTGATTATGCTATTTGCAATGCAGTTTTTCAAAAGACATTTTCTGCTAAAATAAATACAAAAAAATCTATGAAATTATTTGTTTATGAGGTCTATTGTTACAATGTATGAAATAATAGAGGTATAGACAATTTTAATAATATGCCCAATATTTCTTTTAATCAAGCAATATAACATGAGAGGCCATCTTATAGGAGTAGTGTCTGAAACCAAAGACACCCCAGTCATTAAAGACTTCACGGAAAGCATTTTTGCACAATTATATTAGGCTAAATCATGTAGAAATACCCAGGGTACCCCTGTGAGGTCTAATATTGTGATTGGTGCATACCCATCGGCAGATCTGGTCTCACGGCTCCTCCACCTGCTAAAGGGTCGTTCAGAATACAATGCCAAGTGTGGAATAACGGGGGCTGTCTCCATAGCAACTACCGATGGACTCTACGACAATGAAAGAGACTGTGTGAGAGGCTAAAAAGAGGCAAAGAGAAGAAGAATTCTATGGTAACTAACTCCTTGCAACTAAAAATAGGTCCATCGTAAGTCACATGTCTTCTTCATTCCAATACCTTTTATAGTAATTGCATAGCCTTTTATAAAACACTTCCCTTGGACATACTTAATTTATTTTGAAGATAGTTGGCTAAAAAACAAAAGCTTTGTGTTGGTGGCTAGTTCATAGTAAAAGCCTCTTCTGTTTTGGAGTAGGCCTACACGTGTAGTTAAAAACTAAGAACTATTCTACGCAAGTAGCCTACATGATTTGTCTGTTCAGGTCAACTGTCATGGCAAAGAAAATCTAAAGAGAATCTCGATTAGCAAGTTTGCATTTTTCAATATGTTTATCTAATTTTTTATAATATCACATTTGAAGGGAACCATATCGTCCCCTAAGGTGCTGAGGCTATTGCCAGAACAACATAAAGGCTGTGTCCCAATTCAAAGGCTGCATTCTTCGAAGGACTCAGACTTCAAAAGCCACGCCAAATGTGCATATTAACACATTAATGCAAATTAGATCCAATGTGCAGTACCATCTTAAAATTTTGATCTGTAAATTAAGTAATTACTGACACCACATATCATACATTTGCTTATATAATATTTACTTGAGTCACTAAATAATAATTTTGATTCGCAACATATGTTTTATTGTTGCATTCCTGGTGATTCTTAATTCTAGTAAGATTGTTTTAATATAAGCATGAGAGAATCATCATGGTGATTCTGCAGTGAGAATGTGATTTATAGATTAAAGTGCCAAGCATTTGGATACCACAATGCTTTCCTCTTCTTTCTTCACAGAGGACTGTTATTATTGCCATTGCTTTTGACCCATTTACTTGAGCACTTTTACACATCAAAGTCAGACATTAACCTGCACTTTAGTTTGATAACCTCTAGAAAACACAAATTGTATAACAACATATCTGTTTCCATGATGTTTACATTATTAGTTTCATATTTATGCTGTATAGACCATTTCACAAGATGTAAACAACACTGGTCCAGAAGCACTTCCTGTTTCAGTTTTTTAACACTACATATAAGCTGGGATAAAATACAACCAACAGACCATTTAAAACTGAATCAAAAAGTTAAACAAACATCTTTAAGATGTTTCTTTACATGTTAAATAAAGAAAACGGTTACAAACTGAAACAGGAAGTGCTTCTGGACCAGTGTTGTTTACATCTTGTGAAATGGTCTATAGGTATTGGCATGCATTAGCTAGAGTGAAGCACCATAATTTGAGGATAACTCTACTGGTATGTACTCACAGATTAATTGCATCAGTGGGTGAGGGTCAGAACAAAGGATCACTCAATCTTATTTGTCATCATTTTTAATGTAAAGGTTTGTGGCTTTTAGTCACTAGAATTCTCAGGCTTGTCAGAATGTTATGACACCTGCCCACACACATGAATAATGCAGCCTTTATTCCTTAATCACACATATCTCATGTTAGCTACAGGATTGTGTTTATATGTGTCAAAGTGTTTGTGATTATTAGAGGTGGTGGTGGGACAGAGAGATTCCAACATAAAGTGACATCATGTGTGCAATTTTCCTGTTGTTATTTACAGGTAATCAATGATACAATGAACAGTGTGTCTAATAGAAAAACCATGGTAACAAGCAAAGTATGAGCACACTGGAAAAGACTTTGGGCACGTTTACAACGATGAACTAAAAACAAAAAAGGTTTTCCTTTGTGTTTTTTGTATGACAACATTGTCAAAACAATCCCCATTCACACTTATCCTTGAAAACGATTAAAAAAACGCTGTATTATGCTGCCAGGACAGTGTCTTGTTGACGGCCCCTAAGAAAGGGAAAACTATAGAAACTAAACAGAATATAATAATGAAACTAAACAAGACATGATTGTGACAGACAGTGCCAAAAATGTTAAAAATTCATATGTTTGACATCTAAACAGAAGTCATTTTTGCAGTTTGGTAACAACAAATGGCCTTTTTAGAAGTTGTTAGATCTGAAACTGACAGTAAGTAGAAAAAAGTGAAGAAAGCCAGAGTATTAAAAGGATATTCCACCCAAAAATGAAAATTATGTCATCATTTACTCACCCTCATGCCATTCCGGACCAGTATTTGACTTTCTTTCTTCGGATGAAGAAAAACAAAGACTTTTTTAAAAATACATTGTATTATGTGAGTGGATAGTAACCCAAAAGTTTATGGTTTCAAAAAACGAACACAATGGTAACCCATGTGACCCCAGTGGATTAATCAATGTCTTAATGAAAGTCTTAATCAAAGCAAAATCATATGTGTTTGTGAGAAAAATACTACCAGAAAAATACCATCTCTCCTGCCCAACTGTCAGGTGTGGGTTCATGAGATCAGTGTGAAGTGCAATATCATCACATTGTGCTCACACAAGTAACAGGGAAAAGTCACTTCTCGTGTTAGATTCCCAACGTGCTCAAGCATGAATGAATGAACATGCCTATGACAGTTGGACAGAAGTGATGGTTTATAGTTTAAAAAGTTTGAAATTTTAGTACAAAGCTTTAGTATTAAAATTGAACTACTTCAGAAGACATTATTGATTCGACCATTGGGGTCGTATCCATTGTGCTCGCTCTGTGTGGTTTTGTAAGTGTCAATTTACACACTTTTATTATATGAGTCACTTGCAGAGATGGATTATTTTTCTAAAAATCATCTTTCTGTGTTCATCTGAAGAAAGTAAGGCATAATCTGGAATGGCATGAGGGTGAGTAAATAATAAATAATAATTATCCTTTTTTGGCTTGAGTATCCCTTTAACTCACCCTCATAGTTTTGACTCCGCCCCTTTATGGAAAGATTGGAGTTATGCTGGGCTCTAAAGGGATACTGCAAAACTGTGGTGAAGAATTTTCTGAGGAGAATCTGTACACTGTTCATGCTCTGCCAGCTCTCACACTTCATTATTCAACACATACAAACCCTCACACACACACATACTGAGAGCACAGAAAAGCTCTTTGGGCTTTTGAGAGGATGTATTTTTAGAGTGATGAAATCTCATGACCAGACTAAAGCTGCATGTCTCCCTAGATTCTTTGCCCTAGGCACTGTCCTTCCACCAACTCTAACTCACTCCCTGAAGGTTAAGCTTCTTTAAGTGTCCTGTTTTGTTTTATAACTCATCTTCCATGTTCATATAATGGGGGTTTGTGTTTAATGAATTTTAACTGTCCAAGAGCCATTGTTTCCTCTGTAATGCTAGAGAGTGCTTTTTTATATTGTAAAACTCTGTGTGAACTACCAAGCTGCAGCAGTATTTCAAAACACATTCTTTAATATTTGCTTTATTCAGACATGTGAACGTGGGCAGAAGCAGCAACACGTGATCCTGAGCTTTCTTAAAATTGAGATAAAACATTTTATTGATTTTATTGATTTTATTTTATTGAGTTATTGATAGTCAAATCTTCGGGCTCTTCTGAAGGACCCAACAGAGAGTCCTCAAAGCCATTACACATTTGAACAGAGACATGATAAAGGGGAAGCAGTCTATCATTCGATTTGTAAACAAATGACCATTCCAATTGGTTCTTATAAATTACTCTCAAATATTCATGTAAATTTGAGGTATGCCACATATATTTCTGTAAATGAATATACTATAAGCTACTTTATTCATGTGTGTAAAGTAAAATATCGATCATTATAATTGCAATAAATATAATTTTCACGTTTAAAAATGTCCTAAACTGTGAGATCAATGTCTTATATGTAGCTTGGACACAATGATCAGAACTGAGGCAAAACTCAAACCAGTTTATTTGGAGATATGGCAAGAACACAATGCATAAATCGTTAGTAGATGAGATACACTTGTATTGTTAACTTTGAGTATTTGTCTTACAGATCTGTTGGAGCACACACACACACAAGGGAACCACGCTGAGACGAAGGTTGACTGGAAGACGACTTGGATGATTGGAAGATGACTGGCGATTGACTTGGATGAGGTAACAGCAGTAAATAGCAAGATAATAAGGAGCATAAAGCAGGTATGTCGTGTGTGTCAGATGAGGTCAGACCTGGTGATGAGGGCAAGGGGTTGGCATAGTGACTCACAGCAAGAAGGTCCCTGGTTTGAGTCCTTTTTGTGTGGAAAATTCTCCTTGTGTCTGCGTGGGTTTCCTAGAGTTGCCCCGGTTTCCCCAACAATCCAAAAACATGCAGTATAGGTGAATTGAAACTCTGTGTGCGTGTGCAATAAGTGCAATGTTTCATAAGAGATGGCCATAGAATCACCAAGAGTTGGATATGACTGAAACGGTAATAGATAGATGGCTATGAGTTCCAGGTGTGTGTGCCAGGATGATGGAAAATGCAGTCTATGGGGTATTAATTGAGTTTGTAGTTAGCTCATAATCATGATAGCTGCATAAACTGCATGGAAACCACACCTGTGTTTAAAAACACTGTGTTTATTTTATTCACTTATTATGCAATGGGGTGATGAACAGTTTTTAACTGGCTGTATTATGGGCTTATATTGAGATTTCTATGGCACAAAAGGGATAAAGACAGCAACAACAGCAGAAGGTTTGCAATACAAATGGATTAGTAGTTAGTGTTGACAGAACTATAGCGACCCTTGACTCAGTCATCTCAATGAGAGTAATATGATCTGATGGCTTTGGAAAGTTAAAGTACTTATGTGTTTATTTCATATCTAAGAAAGTTATTGTTATTTAGGGCAGTTCACAGGCTGTATGTGTGCATTTTATGATCACCAGATGAAAACCTGATTGAATTATGGCCAATATGATGCGAAGTCCCACTTATGCCAGGAAACGTGCACTGTCTGTTTGAGCATTCTCAATAAATATTTCATCACCCTGAGAGCTGATGCTCACAATGTGAGTGGTCTACGGACTCCATATGTGGGCTTTCCCTTTCACTCTCTCTTGGACTGAGAGGCCCGATGGAACTGTGCCAAACTAGAGCACCATGTGCTATCAGGGTCTGGACAGAGATGATTTATGCACTGAATGGAATTGCTGCAAATTCATGCTTGTATGCTCAAGAACAAACCAAAGGAATGTTTGAATGTGTGTGTGTGTCAGTGTGTATATTTGTGTGCATTTGACAGAAACCACAGCAAAGTACTGTATAAGCCTTGCCTTTGGCTCAAATGACCAGATGCAGGATGTGATAAAGCATTTTTCTGATAATGTTATATTTTATGCTTGTTATCACAGATTGTACTTATATAACACAGTGTAGGCAACAAAAGCATTAGAAGCACCATCGGCAGTCAGGTTCTCTTTAAACAAGAGAATGCCCATATACGCACCAGAATTGAGGTTTTAACACTGATCCATATTTTGTATTGTTGTTGAAGCTCCCTATGATTTGTGATTTACAGCTAATTCGAGAGATTGTGTAGACAACCCCTAATTGCTTTTGTGCCAGCAAAAACATTGATTATATAGGCATATATATGAAGAGTTCAGATGCAAAAGCCTCTAAGTGCAATTTGAAATTTTCTTCTAGAATGATCATTTTTATCAAGCTTGTATATTTAAGTTCAGTAATTTCACTTAAATTACAATTAATAGGTAATCTTCATTGCAATTTAAGTGAAATTACTGAAATTACTGAAATTACTAAAATACAAGCTTGATAAAAATTATCATTCTAGAAGAAAATTTCAAATGGCACTTAGAGGCTTTTGCATCCGAACTCTTCATATATATATATATATAAACGACTTCATATCACGATTGGCTTCAACTTGCATTCTGTAACTATGTTACTTTTCTGACATGTCACATTTTTCTGAGGATTTATAGAACCTCATGCAGATGTAAAAGGAACATTCACAGCAGACATATTTAGCATCAGTCCTAAATACTTTAACAGCTTCTGTAAAGTGATAAACGAAATCTGACGGGCAGGCAGGAGCATAATGGCAAAGCCAGAAATGAGGGCGATAACTTGTCCAAATGTTATACTACATCAAAGCACCTCAGCAATGATGTGACATCTTTAGTTTCCATCTGCCTCCTGCTTTTGGAAGGCCAAGAAATGTAATGGGGTTATGCTGTATTGTCCAATAACATCAGAAACGTTAAAACCTTAAATCAAGGTTAGTCACCATTGTTCTTTAATTTTCAGTGTGCTCATATGAAGTCAAGCTGAAGCTATGAGTGTGGGCGTGGAAATTGATTGAATACATTATGTCGACGAGATATGGAGTAGGTCGGAGACGATTTTCAGACGTTTTTTTTTTCGTTTTGTATCATTTATACCTTAATTTCAGTCAATGTTTTGTAAATCAATTATCTTGATTTAAATAAATAAGAAAACAAACAATGCTTGGTGGAATGAAGGAATGAAGCCGACTACCATGGTTCCACGGCTTTGAGAAAAGGCTCAAACAGACTGGGTAGAAAGACTGGCTGAGGTTTGGAGAGAAGATAAGAGAGAGAGAGATCCATAGATCTGATTATGAAGAGTCGGGCAGGGAATAATCCTCTCCAAAATAGTCTAACTCACAGTGGCAGGAGTGTGGGGCTCAACTCCATACCCTCAATCTCCACTAAAACTCCCATGGGACAATGTAGCTGGCTCACACAACTGGTCAGACATGTACTCAGTCACTCCTTCTGCCGCTAGCTCTCCATCTGCGGTGGGCTTGGGTGTCTTGTCTATCTCACATGGTGGTATCTGGCTGGACTTTTTGGGTGTGGGGCTGGTGTCCCCGGGCTGACGATAAGATCTAGCCCATTATGCACCAGCACCCACTCCACATAGGTAGCGAAGTCCTCACGGGGTCCGTTCGCTGACGGGTGTACCTTTGCTCGTCGTCATAGTGTGTAAGGCACGCCAGATCTAAAAAGTCTGTATAATTCCCCCGTGAATGGTCCATCTGCTCCATAAGTCTTACAGTGAGCAGATCCATGGTGAAGGGGGGAATGAAACACAAATATTCAAAAACACACACAGAAAAAAAAAGCTGCACAAAAGTCTGGTATTCTGTAACATCTAAGTCTAAACAAGAAGGTGAAGACAGATTCAGTAGTTCCAAATAACAACAGGGTTAATTAAACGAGCACTGACAACATAAAATAGCGTGATAACGTGATAATACCGGAAAATGAGGGAGAGGAGCTGATAAATAACAATGGTGATGAGCATAATGACAAACAGCTGTGACGATAGATTAGTGTCCATGGAAACTGATGAACAAATGAAACTAACTGAATTCAAACTTGAAAGCAATATTTTGTTTCTTTGGTTATGAATCACAAAGTATCTACATAACCACAAAACAAAGGTGCAGGCTCTTGCAAATTAATACATAAAATCAAATCACAACACAATTTGTGATGCAGCCAGAGAGTGCTGTGTATGCAAACTTCAAAATAATCAAAGGCTGAAACCAGATAAATAATTGAGGAAAGCATAAAGGAACTTTCAACTGCTGCCTTGATAAAGTGGAGAAAATAGGAATGACAAGATAATAGTCCCCAGAGATGTGATTGGATCACATGTTCACAGAGGCTTGTGCACAGGCACATTCAAGACATCAGCAGTCTTGAAACTCCTGTGAATCTTATTCCACATGCTTCTTCAGGTTTCTGTTGAAGGATTTTTCTAATGAGTCTTGTTTTTCCCGAACATCCCAGTTTTTGGATGCTGCTGCAAGGAGGGGTTAAGCGAAATTTTAAATAGACTATTATGATAACAGGTCTGAGTATCCTTTGTTCCCAGGCAGGTTTGCAGGAGACGAGACAACACCCTGGGACATTTTTCCTTCTTATTCACTGAAAAAGAAACCATTACGTAATAATGCTTGCCTGTGCAGACAGTGTGAGCCGACAGCCTGACAGATCCACTTCGTGAACGCGCATGACAGCAGACAGGCTGGGAGGGGGTGGAGGAAAAATTGGAGAGGGTGTGAGCAATGCATGCATTTCACTAAAAGGCTTAATCTTGCTCAGTATGAATCTCAAAATCATGTGTTCTTCATCATGCACTGCCCAATTTTCTTGATCCAAAAGATTGGTCCATTGAAAAAAGGTGGATATTTTAAATAACTTGTATATATATATATTTTAAATGTTGTAGGTTTATGTTGATATTATACATTACATTAAGACCAAAATATAATATGATTCCTTATCATTTATTCATTTAGCAGATTTTATCCAAAGTAACTGACAAATAAGAAATAAATCTTAAGGACGCAAAAACATGAGAAGTGATGGTAATACAGTTTCAAACATTGTCTAGAATAGTACAAGCAAGCAGGGAGGGATATAATAAAAATAATAAATAAATAATAATAAAATAATAATAATAAAATAATAAAAAAACACAGAAAGAGAAGAAGAATTATTATTATAAAATCAGAAATAGACAGTTAAGTGTTCATGGAAGAGGATTTTTTGATTTTGTTGAAGGTGATAAAAATGGTGCAAAAAAGTTTTTCAGCTGCCTAATAAAAAAGTGAGAAAAATAAATAAATGTCTACTTTGAAATACTGAAATTTAAGTTAGTGATATTTAAGCAATACAAGCAAATTGATTATTCGTAGTTATTCAAGAAACATCTTTCAATATCAAAAACATTTTCATATGGTGAAAAGATTATGCTATATCACTTTTGTTATGACTATATGCTCCTCTGACTGCCTTTATATTTACATGATTTTTAATAAAAACAATATTGCTTTACCCTTTCCTGTAACACAAATTATGTTTCACAATCAGTATTATTATTATTAGCAATATTATATAACAAAATAATCATATATGATATGTTATTTATTTTAGGACCATAAAATAATATAACCTTCATTGGAGACATCTCACTAATCTTAGGCTTTTCTAATCAGGGAACACTTTCCCTCTCCCTCTCCCTCTTTCCGCTCTTTATGAATGTTTTACAGCCCTGAGGCCAGAGAGGGTGCAGCAGTTCAGAAACTTCACAGAAATGCCCGGAACTCATCATATGCCGACTCTCACACATTCTCTCAGGCTCCATGTGAGTGTTAGATAAGCCAAGTATAGGCTATGAGTGCTTAGAAGGAGGCTCAGTATTACTCTATCACTGTATCCCCATACCATTTCAAGCCTCATAGAAGAATATAAAGTGAAAGATTTAGAAAGATAACACTATTAAGTAGTGGAAGATTTACTAAAACAGAAGGTAATGCAGGCCTATTAGCATCTCTGTCACCATGTGTTCCTGCTATTCAGTTAATTATGATCTGGCTGGAAGATCCAGTGAAAGTTAAGTATTAAACATTGCATCATGTAGTTTAGGAATGGCATGTCATGAATCAGAAAGGCCCCATTCAGTTTTTAAAACACCATTCACCCTTTCCAGTCCATGAGGCATAACAATCGGATGGGATTACAGGGCAGGAGATCATTCCCGGTAACCGATCTGCAGTTTTTCCTGTTTTAGAGCAGCCACGTGACCTATTATGGAGTCAGACTGGAGCCAAGTGTGACCTGAAGCAAAAGGTCCTCTATTTTTCAGTCCCCATTTTAATCCCTTTGCTGGACCAGTTATGGGTACTTCATTTTAAGTTTGAGGACTTCTTTTCTTTAAGCATTTAATGTCTTAGGGAAAAAACTGATCAGAACTCAAAATCTTAAGCCAGCCAAAAGGTTCATTGGCGTGAACATAAAGTAAATGGTAATTTACAACCACTTTGCTGCCATTTTCAGACTCTGGTTGATTCAGTCATTGTACATATTAAGTACAACATAATGTATGTCTCTGTTCTCTGTAAATTGGCACAACATTACTGAAAACATTTATAATGCATGGATCTGCTATTAAAGTAATGGACAGTTGGGCTCTCTGCATGTCATTTAAAAATTATGCACATCCTAAACTACCACCTCTTATTATATAGGAGATTATTAGATGCATATGGGTCCATGAACATTCAAATTTGACTTCAGTCAGATAATAGGCCTATATCCCAAACGTCTGATCATGATCCATAAATATGTAGCCTACATTTATAGGCAGCCTAAATGTGGTGTAGCCTACATATTTTTTTTTGCAGACACCTTATCGAGCAATGCATACACAGATCTTCCATGTAGCCAATATTGTTTATGACAGTTACCTAAGCAGATTATTTTATGTGCTAATAAGAGTAGGCCTCCTATGTAAACACTAATGCAAACAGCGTTACATGCTGAATGTTTAGACAAAAATACTACGTAAAAAAATACTACGTCACAGTGTTGTGTGAAACATTTGCACATCATTAATTTTCCGAAATGATAATCCTACTACCACGCCCGCTGAGTGCACAACCGCTGAGTGCACTAGGCTAGGGGGTCGTGATGATGACGTCGTCGCACGTAAACTCCATGGGTCTCAGGGGGAACCTCCTTTATTCCCGCCTTTATTTCAATGTTTTATCGACCATTGGTCAATTCAGCTTGACCAACGATAAATGCATGATATATCTAAAGACCTGATTGGACTTGCGCCTTAAAAGCCACGCCCCTTTCAGTTTGGTTGAGGGGAAGGCGAATCTTTTCTCCCAAAGCGGATATACCTTTCGCGGAGTAGCTGATTGGTACCGTTCTTCAAGGTGGGAAACATTTCTTATCCTTTTTTACCTTGTCGCACATTATTCCTTACTCCAGTTATAGAATTAATTTGATCATGTTTGACCTTAGCGTTTGTTGCCAGGCGTTATTTTGTAAAACTCAAAAGCCCTGTCTGTCAGAGTGCAGTCGTTAGCTGTCACAAGCTAGCCAAATCAATTACACGCGCTATCAGGTGAACTGGGCTTTATTAAAAGCCAATGCAAATATTTGATATGTATAGACGTGAGTTATCTTGAACGTTGTTTAAAACATCTTTTCGAACAGCGGGCAGGTTTACTGGAAGTGACATGGATTCGTGACGCTCGTCGTGGTCCATTAGTAGCAGGTTAAGGTTAGTTAGCCATCGGCTGGTTAATGGACAGTATTAGATTAGACAAGCGTGAGTAACCCGAGCAGGCGAAATTTATTTCATATTAAGCCTGTTATTAAATATGCTATTTATTTTGTGTATTAACGTTAAATAAAGAGGTTAACAGGACAGTTTTCCTCTAATCCTCTTCATGCGATTTAAATTGACATGTTAAACAAAATATGTGTTGTATATTACACTTATTCTTGTCAGACTGAAAGCGGTGAACTATTTCATAATACGTCATCTATAAATCTATGTCCGTTCTGAACATGTGATTGATTAAAACTGTCATATTTTATCCTCAGGTGCTGCTGGATCACTTCACCCTTACTGCTTCGGCCAGCCAGCTTATCCTTTCCCCCTTTACACACTGTTTTTCTCTCCCTCCCCACTTTGCCGGACTCGTCATTTCCCGGAGTTTAAACGGCCGCATCGTGCGATTAAACCATGGATAAGACGGAGCTGATTCAGAAAGCCAAGCTGGCAGAGCAGGCGGAGCGTTATGATGACATGGCGGCGTGCATGAAGCAGGTGACGGAGCAAGGAGCCGAGCTCACCAACGAGGAGAGGAACCTGCTCTCCGTCGCCTATAAGAACGTGGTCGGGGCCCGGAGGTCGGCCTGGAGGGTTATCTCCAGTATTGAACAGAAAACCGAGGGCAACGACAAGAAGCTTCAGATGGTGAAGGAGTACAGGGAGAAGGTGGAGGGCGAATTACGCGACATTTGCAACGAGGTGTTGGTAAGGCTGTACCCTTTAATGCTTACATAGGCTACTGTTATACTGTACACCATATTGGCTATGTCCTAACTACTGAATCTCTATGATAGATAAATATCGGCTATAATCTATGCTCACTATACTAATACCACACGTACATCACAGAGACGTCTATTTGACGTGTGTGTTTACTATTTTTTTAGAGTGTTTGCTCATCAGCAATACATCTATAGGACGTTTCCTGTCAGATGTCAAATAGACGTTTAGAAGATGTCTTTAAGATGGAATGATTTAGAATGTATGTTAAACTACCTGAAATGTATCAGATATTAGTAAACATCAGATGCTTTCCAGATTAAGTGATCTTTAACAGACATCTTGCAGATGTACGTGTGCTATCTGGGTAGTGACAATATCTAACCTATACTACTCAATACTGACTGTATTGACTAGATATTTATACAGGCTGAACACATCTTTAATTCATACTGCCTCTATATTTGCTTATCTGTCTACATAAAATGCTGTAAACACTCAATGCTGACTAAATACTAAGTATACTAAACATTTTTACACTCTATTATACTTAAAAAGTCACCATTTTTATGGAATATTGGAGTGTTTATTATAAATTATTTATATGCACAGTTGCACACATCATCATTTTCTAATAAGTGAAATAAATTTAACTTCCCCACCTTCCAATGACATCTCTTCTCTGATGACGTTTTTCTGTGCTAGGGTGGGACAACCTGTCACTTGCATCATGAGACCTCAGAAATAGCAAATGACAATGATCCAATCAATTTATGATGGGCAAATTCACGTCCTGGCCTTTATTTTTCATATTTAAGCTGGTTTATTAGGAAATCACAATAAGGAAGAAAAGATTATTGTATTCGTTTTATGGGGAATTTAAAGTTGGTTTAAAACAAGTTTAAGAGTAAGTTTTAAGCAGGTTGCTGGAAGAAAGAGGTTGTTGTCCCATCCTGGTGCCAGCAAACACATCATCAAAGAAGAGAAGGGATGTCATTGCAAGATCACATGAATTGAATGAATACATTATCCATAATAAATACTGCACAGTGCACTATTCCACAAGAACAGTAAATTATTATTTCATTGTATTATTTTATATATGCTAATGCTATTATTATATATTCATTTTTAATATATATATATATATATATATATATATATAATTTTTTGTTGTTGTTGCTGACCTCTATGCATCAGTATCACATATGGACCATCATTATATATGCATATGCAAATGGAGCCTTTAAGGTTTAGTGATAGTGAGGATATGGAACTGGTTTTGAGAACCAGCAAGGATCTGTCTCTGTTAGCAGTGTCATTGCTGGCAGTACATGACAGACGAGCATTGAACCCAGTGGTTATTATGTACCCCCCAACCTCAATGAATTAAGAAGAGTGCTGTGTCGAGCCATGGCACATTTAGAGGGGTAAACAGCTGCATACATTGTTCCAGTATGTAGCTTAGCACCTCGTCATGATGCTCTTGTTGTAAGAGGCTCTCATGGAACTATTAGAGAATTGATTCCTCCGAACAGTGGTGCAGAGAGCAAGAACCAAGCCTTCAGCTTCTCACAATCGATATGTATTGCAGGTAGAAGTACAGCATCTTTCTTCCTCTTCTCCCACAGGGTTTGACAGGGAGGTTCTGTGTCATCACTATTGGATTCCCACTGTCACTCCCCTGGTTGCCCAGTCATCTAATCAAACTTGTTGAAATTCTGCTGCAGCACAGGCAAGGCTATTCCTGTCATGTGATGACACTGACAGACCGACAGATAATTTAAAGCGAGAGTTCACCTTAAAATAATTTTGTTTGAATTTTTTGTACACCCTCATGTTATTCTGAACCTTTTCTGACTTTTTTCTTCTTCTGTGGTACACAAAAAAAGATTTTTTTTATCCATACACTGAAGTAAGTGCAGACGTAGTCAAAATAGCTTTTGTTTTCCACAGAATAAAGCCAGTCATGAATATGTAGAATGAAGAAAATAATGAAAAATATTCTGTTTTACGGTGGTGACCAAACTCTTTAAAATGCATTGTCATTTTGAGAGATGAAATATATCCTGGTCTTTTGCATTTCCTTACTTACTTTCCTTACTTTGAGTATGGATTTCTTGAGGAAAGCTAAAGATTCCAATGCAAAAATTAATGGGTTATTGTTAATTAAATCAGGTGACCAGATCAGAGTGAAAGTGTTGTCTTTTATATTGTGAGAGCAGAATAAAAAAAGAGCCTGCAACAAAGTATTTGACAAGACCAAAAGATCAGAAGTTCTTGTTCATTAGAAAAAGCAAGTGTTGCCTTAATTTACTGATGGATAAACAGGTTTGGGTTAGGGCGTGATTGAAAATGTTCAACCCAGACCATCATAGTGGTGGGAAATGATCATTTACTTGTGCAACCTCTTACTTTTTAACTAAAATTCAAGCTGGACTGTATATTATAAAGGTTTTGTCTGTTAAACCAGCAGCTTTTTGTTGATCATGAGAGTTTTGCTGATGGGCCTCCAGCTTACATTATCTTCATCTTTCTCTCACAAGTCTTTTGCAGTTGTCACATGCTGCGTGATAGAAAATATTTGTGGTTAGAAACAAATGACCTCAGCTGCTAAAAGTAGCCTTTAAGACCGTTTCCGTGGCGATGCATTGCCCTTGCAGTTGACTGTTGTAGTGAGCTCTGTTTTTTAATAGCGTTAATAGGTTCATTTTTAATAGGTTCATTTCAGGATTGTGTCTTGCTAATTCGTCCATAACATGAGGGCGCCCATCCTGTAATGGGGAGCGATTGTGTGTGTATGCATAGTACTGTAGGTTACATGCCGCAAAATCTGGCAGGAAATGTACATGCACATCATGTCAGCCATCTCTTTATGCTGAAGGGGAGGAAGGGCATTAAAAGAGCTGGTTTCCTGTCAAACAAAGAAAGGAGAGTGCATGAAGACAGGAAGGTCAGGGGCCACTGACACACAGGGAGGTAAAGGGCATGACTCAATGAAATCTCTCATTGTCTAAAGGGTTGCTATTGTGGGGTCAAGGTTTGGCTCTTTAGCATGGCCCAGTTTGCCCCTGCTGGTAGATTCTGTAACTACACCTAGTGACTGCAAATGGGTCTTTGTCTGTCCATTGTGTGCAATTTAAAAGTAGCTAGTATGTTTGTAAATCACTGTTTTTGTTAATTATCATCAATAATAAAAATAAAGCTAAATAAATTATAATTACTAGATAAACGAAAATGAGAAATGCCACTAGCTGAAATAAAAGAAGTTGAAATACTAGAGAGGTTACTAAAACTCAAATGGAATTTTTACAAAAATTAAAGCAGTATAGAGATATTAAAGGGCAATGGGCATATTATCTGTCTGTCTGTCTGAAAGAATGCATTGACATGCCCCCTCCGCCAGATTGAGGGGCACAACATCCTGCAGCATGACTGGATTTCATTTAATAGGAGAAACAAAATCTAGAGTAAGAAAAACAATTATCTTAAATTTAAGGTAATTGGATGCAACAGTGTTTTTTACGACTTACCAAAGAATTGTTGGTCCATGGATTTCAATGATGGGGAAATACATAAAGCAAACCCTGTTAATGCTAGACAATACTGTAAATACAATGTAGGTACATCTAAATCCAGATGAACACTTATATCATTGATATATTGTCATCGCCCAGTACTCAAACTTGTTAAAGCACTAAGGCATTACAGACATAACATTATGACTTTCTGTAAAGCTGCTTGGAAACTGTGTATTGCAAAGCACTAATTAAATTTGACTTATCCAATGACAGATGGGATAAAAGTGTCGAGGACATCAATGGATATATTCAATATATTTTGATGAAACTTTTTAAATATATCTGGATAACTCAACTGTTACCATCAGGCAGATGATATAGAGTTTTGCTTTGTAAGGAATACTGGATTTGTCTAACATTTACCATCCACCCTTGTAGAACACAAGGCTCATTGTAATTGATGTTTTTAATAAATCACAAAGCTCTTTCCCGTTTTAGATGTTATTTTTGTTTTTTGCGCGTCATTCAAGCTCAACACCAATGCTGCCGCTCAGTATGTAACTCTTCAGGGTGTGAACACAGTGATTCCCACCTACTGTGACATCATGTGCATACCAAAACTAAATTACTAAAACTGAAATTAAAATAAAAACTGAAAATCTAAAAATTAGCAACTATAATACCATACAAATAATCTCTCTCAAACAACTTTTAAATCAAAACAGAGGGACTAATTTTTATTTCGCCGTTTTAATGTGAATGTGTGGCATAGTGGCTAAAACGCTGAATGCCGCTTGTTCAAGCAATACAATAACAAGCCATGACCTTTCACCATTTTGCCCTTGAAGGCACTTAACCTCATTTTCCTACAGGGCAAATGACTGCCTGTTTGTTTCCTGTTTTGCTGTTAGCAATTTAGTGTATCTGTCGCTACACTTTGCAGGGGAGTCGGGATCAGTGATCATGACTGCATAAAGTCACTGCTCTAATCAAATCCTGTTCCAGTTCCATTTTCTTAAGGTGGTACCAGCTGGATTACTGGATGGTAAACAGGAAAGTAATCCCAGGCTTCATAGACATTAGATATGTGCTGAATCTGATCGTCTGTTAGACTGATGAATGTGTAGTCATGCTTGCTTAACGTTTTAATTTATTTGCTGTTAACAGCTGGCAGTAAACACTGACTTTTAAACAACTTAAACTTGCATTAGGAGATTGAAAATTTAAGTGCATTAATTTCTTGTTTTATTCTTACCAATGTTACATAATTTTTGTTGGGTTCCTGTAGGACTGTCCCATTGATATCTGATTGCTGGAATAAACTGATGGCATATCTGAATGTGGTAGTTTGCATAAAACAGACTTCTGTTCCAAAGTGTTTTTTGTTATTTAGTTTTAAAGAAATATTTACTTTAATTAAACATGGACGCATTAAATTGATCAAAAGAGCTAGTAAAAACATTTGACCTTTCTGTTCTTCAAATAATCCTGGAAAAAATGTATCACAAGATACGTTTACATGTACTCTTATAATCGGATTGATGGCTCAGTCTGACTAAAAACCTTCTTTAAACAGCTTAATTGATCTGATTGAGCTCGATCGGATTGGAATTTCGGTCGTTTTTTTTCCATTCGTAATCCGATTGAGAGAATATGTAAACACTTGATCGGATTGAAAAGCGAAACTGAGGGCTGGGGCAGGTTTAGATGTGTTCTAAACCATAGATGTCTATATCTATGTTCTAAACATCTTTTCTGACCATCGCAAAGCCAGGAGAAACTGCAGAAACACGATGGAGTCCGCCTTTGTAATTGTTATGCTTGAAGTTGGCCCAAGCGTTTTTATTTATTTTTTATTTTTTATTTGAAACATAAGCAAAGATGAAAACAGTCGCGATATAGAACAAATAAGTGGAAAGAAAAAAGACACAAGACAGGGGTACATAACTTATCAGAAAAGATTACATATCAAATGAAAAGATTAAAAGACTTATTAAGCATATTTCAATTGTTTTTAAAGTTTTCTTGGTACACAAGTTTGAGATAATCCCAAAGCAATGTACTTGCAAGCATTTCTAGCGACGTACACAGTGATGTAATGACATCGTTCCCTGGGCGTTCCAGTCAGTGGAAAAACAAACGGGTTCTGAACGGGTTCGCAAGTTGAACCAACTCCGAACCAACTTGGAACCAGCACCAGTTCCGAATCCGTTCTTTTTGGGTGGAAAAGGGGTATGTGAGACACCAATGTGTCCCTGAGCAAGACACTTAACCCCTGTGTGCTCCAGAGGCGTGCGACCTCTGACATGTATAGCAATTGTAAGCTAAATGAATAAAATGCAAAATGTTCCAAATTAGTTTTTGGTTTACAGAAGACTTCCTGTTTGTGGTTTCACTTTGGGTAACAAACACCCAAAGTTACCTTTATTCCATCAACATTGAGTTACTGTTCTGGGCTCATATTTAGATGCTTTATACTTGGCAGGGACGCTCTGATTACGTGGGGTGTGTGTTGCAGTGCTTAAATCAGGCATTAGGAAGCACGTGTGATGTGGCTCCTGCTCTGACTGTGCAATCATAGGGTCATGTGAGGCCAGAGTGCCATGACTGCCCTCTTTAGACTAAATGCACTGTCAGTCTAGTACTTTTTCATTTCTCCATTTGTCCTTTTTTTCTTTGCTTTTTCCTTCTTTTTTTAGTTTCTTTTTTTTTACATTGGGACATGTACTGTATATAGTTGATCAACAGATCTAAAATGGCAGGCTGAGCAGGGATGGCTGTCACACAGGAAGTCTGCACTATTCTGTGGTATTTAGTTGTGTATGTGTGTTCGCATTGCTTGTCTAACAGCCCCACTGAACCACCAACGCCTAGAATGTGGTAAACCGGGGATGCAGAATGTCAGTGTACTTGCCTCTAACTGGAGTGGAGAAGAATTTGGGTTATAAAAAAACAACAGACTTTGTGCCTACTTTTGCAATGGATATTTCACATTTACAATCCTATAAAACTGCAGCTATTTTCACCTTCATTAATTAATTGCAATTGTATCTGTTTTGTTTAAAGTAGATAAAACAAGCTCTCTATCTGTCTTTCCTTACACCTCGTTTCTCTCTCCCCAACCCTCAGGGACTGCTGAGCAAATATTTGATCGAGAACTCGACAAATCCCGAGAGCAAAGTCTTCTATTTAAAGATGAAGGGTGACTACTTCAGATATCTTGCAGAGGTTGCCTCTGGAGATAACAGGAAGGGTAAGTGTCTTAATGCATTTCTGCTATAAGGGAAGGGAGTATATGCTGTTATTTTCTTAATTATGTATTTAATGAAGTAATGATGTTTCGGTACATGTCGCTGTAAATGATAATGAGCAACTGCTCACCTCACCCCTCTCTTCCATGGGGAGTGTCGACCCAAGACACGTAAAGTGCTGCCTTAGGGCCGGTTCACATATCGCGTCTTTTGCGCGCTCAAGTTCGTTATTTCAAATGTAGGCGCGCGGTATGCGCGCTCATAATGGAAGCGACGCGGTCGCGGTGCGACGCGCTCCTTTTTTCCATGCGCGTCCGCGCCGCGTCGAGATAAAAACATCTCAACTTTTCAGAATACCGCAAGCGCACTGTACGCACACAATAGGTCATGTGACAAGAACCAACTGAAGCGCAACCGCCCTGGCGCTTTGCAAAATAGAGAATGCGGCGCGCCCAGCGTTTTCTACGCGTTTTTAGGCGCTATATGTGAATCCGGCCTTATTGGACCATATTCAAATGGCTGAGGGTGGAAATATGCTAATACAGGACAGTCCGTCAGTGGTCGTGGGTGGAGCATTAGCAACAGAAACCTGCAGAAACCATGATGATAATGATGCTGTTTCATACGGCTATACTTGACAACTGCTCTCTCTGGGTCCACGTCAGAGCCAGTGCATATTTGAATGTTCACTGTGAATGTACTTGTCAAAGGTTTAATAGACTCCTCTAGGACCTGGGATGCCTCATATTTAAGCACAAATGTTTCCATCTCAGATGTGAATTAAATTCAGTCTGGATTTAGGAGACCATGTCAGTGCTGCATCTTGTGCTTTGCTTTAGGCTAAATTGGGTCTGTGGGCTTCAAATTCAGGATGAATGAGTTTGGGTTCATTGCTGAGTATTTAGCTGCCTTGGGCTGTTTCTACCACCCACCTTGAGTCAGCTGCTTGTCCTTCTGGAAGACATCTTCTGAGGGTTTTACTTCCCTTTTGGCAGGCTACAGAACAGGAGCAGTCATCAAGATCCAGTTTAGAATATGGCTTTGCTAATGTTTCCAAGCATCTTACATTTGGAGAAGGATATTTCATCATCTTGACCTTTAATAAAATACCTTAAGATTTTTGTTTTGCTCAATTTATGCTCTCTAATTTGAAATGAATGCCTGTTTTGTCTTCATAAGTTTCACCGTCAATTTGGTACTTGCGTTTCAGATGGCGCACGTACAGCGAATAGATTTCTCTTTCTCATCTCCATGCATGTCTTAAGTGTTTTTAAAGAAATTTAATGTGTTTAAATTTCTTTATATTTAAAAAATCTTTATATTGGATCCGGGCATTCGGTCTTAAAGTGACAGCAACCTATAAATACCTGCTGCTTTCTGTCATTTAATGTTAATCTAACAACAGAGCACTTCTTTAACAAAGATTAATCTATATTTAATTTATATTGTGAACACTAGGTGTCATTTTACGTTTAGGCCTAATTATTACGTCTTTACCTGAATACACTACAGTTAAACATTATTTGCAACTTTGTTATGCTGTATTTATCTTTGCTTGTAATTAGTGCATTTAATCTTATTTAATTTATTTTTTTACTGACTATTCACTTGAGAGATTTCTGTCCCTCCACTGACGGTCTACACAACTACCACTTTGATGATTCAAAAAGTTCATAATGAGATTGTAAAATAAATTCATTATGAATTGAGTGATTTAATGTCAATGGAGGGACTGAAATCCCTCATATTTCATTAACATTATCTTCATTTGTGTTCTGAAGATGGTTGAAAGTCTTATGGGTTTAAAACAACATTAAGGTCGATGACAGAATTTTGACAGATGACAGAAGCAGTGATTTTCAAATAGGGATCCAGGGCTCATTACGGGGTCTCTGCAAACTTCCAGGGGTGCCCAATAAGTACAATATATTACTAAAACACAAAAAAATACTCAATATAAAGATGTACGACATTAAACTGACATCATAGGTTTGAGCTTATACATTTCAGAAGGGGTAGTAGAACCTTTTGAATATTGTCTTGGACAAAGGGAAAAAGGAGTCATAATGGTTAAGAACTACTAAACTAAAGTCAACCAATGAAAGGGTTTAAAGGTCCACATTCCGAGAGCTTGGTTTTTGAGAAATGTATCCTGTCCAGAACCATGGACTCATTTCCACTAGTTTGGTTTTTCTTTATTATTATATTACTATGAACTAGTTAAATTTGTTATAAGTAACTATTTTTCATATATTTATTTTGTGTCCCTACAGACACGATAACCAACTCTCAGGGTGCCTACCAGGATGCGTTTGACATCAGTAAGAAGGAGATGCAGCCCACACACCCCATCCGCCTGGGACTGGCTCTCAACTTCTCTGTCTTCTTCTATGAGATCCTCAACTCTCCTGAGCAGGCCTGCGCTCTGGCCAAACAAGTAGGATTTTTAGTTGATGGCACCTTTTTTTTCTTTTTTTTTCCACTAAATTGATTCATGAGGCAGTTATATTATATTTGAGAGGTTTCTGTCGCTCAATTGAAAGTCCAGGTATTTAAAATTGGGAAGATCTAAAAAGGTTATAAGGTCCATAAAGAATCCAATTGACTGGATTAATCCAAAGATGCAATCACTTTATTGGATAAGCTGATTTAATTTAGGCTTTTATTTACATCTAAACCATGATTGACATACATAGCTCATTGCATTTGGTAAATACAGAAGGTAAAATATGCGAGCATGATGTGTGAAAAACAATGGTGTGTTTTAGTGTGATGTGTAAATAATGTCATAAATTCAAGCAAAAGAAGTATCTCAGGCTTCATTAAAAATGTTTAAAAGTTTTTATTTGTGGATAAATAATAACCCCCCCCCCTCCCCCCCAACATATCAGCTTCTAGCTTGATCAATAATACGAGTTTGGGGTTGGACTACCTGTAATATGCTGTTTAGCAGGAAATTTTTAATAAACAATGTCAGAAGAGATTGTGGGCAATTTATTTTAAACTTTTTTTTTAGGTGGTGGTAGTTATTCACCTTTTACTCAGTGAAGGGGAAATTCCTATTGAAAATCTACCCACTTGTCCTTCTAGATTTTTACACTTACCTCAAGCTTTGAATTTCATCAGGCACGTGGTTCAAATACCAGGGGTATGACTTGACTGTTCGTTCACATTCCTCAAATTAGTGTGGCCTTGTGCTTGCAGGCATTTGATGAAGCCATTGCAGAGCTGGATACACTGAACGAAGACTCGTACAAAGACAGCACCCTTATCATGCAGCTGCTTCGAGACAACCTCACAGTGAGTTACAAACAAAGTCATACTGACCTACAAAATAGTCTTCTCTGAGACTGTGGAATGTAGATTATATTACACAAGTTATTACAATCATTTATATTTACTGTGCAAAATATAGATATTCAGTATTCAAGCACACATTTGTCCTTTTTTTTTTTTTATCAGTTATGGACCTCTGACAACGCTGCAGATGAGGGTGAAGGAGGAGACGGAGAGAACTAAACGCACATCCCTGGATAAAGACAACTTTTTACACTTCTTCATTCCTTATTGTTTCATTTATGATTATTCTAGCCATGTTAAAGCCCATGATCTTTACCAATGAGCTGTGAGTGTGGGAATTCCAATCCGTCTGTTTTTTTTTTTTCTCTCTCTCTCTCCATTTTCCACCACTTGGCTTGTGGTTGTACTGAAAGTAAATATTGAGTTAAAGTAACATCTCCATTCCTCAATTTTGTGTTTTCGTCCTTTGGCCTTCTTTATGTGCAGTGTCTGCTGTAGAAAAGTATTAGCCTCACATAAAAACAATCGTCCTTTAATTGTGACAGCGAATAGTGTGTATATTCTGGTAAACTGAAATATTGGAAGCGTCGGTCACAAAATGCAGAGCGTTTTGCCTCAAGCATGGCTAGTTCCTGTCCTGCTATATCACTTTCCATTTGTACGTCTCTAGGGAAATCAACATACACTTGAATGAGATAAATGTGTTGTTGACTGTCATAGTGTTGGCTTAAAAGGGGCCTGTACTTTAGTATTGATAGCAAGAAGGCTGTTTTCTGATGTACCAAGTCAGCTAGCATTGCTCAGCCAAGTATGCACTTTTCATTGACCATTTGAATCATGTCTTCATCTCGAAGGTCACGAAACACTCCTGCCTGGTTATGGTTTTCACTTTAATGTGTTACCTTGCAATGGCTTGTGATGATAAAAAAAACAAAACGACAACAACAAAAAAAAAAAAAGATATCATGCATGGCATGCCCATTTTTCAATATACACTGGAATGGGAACCAATACTGCATACATGTTCCACAGTTTGGTTAAGTACTTTTCATTGCAGGTTTATGCACATGTTGAGAGGATGTTTAATTTGTCAAGTGATGTCAATAGTTATTTGGACCACCGTTGTGTTTTTGCTAATCATTGACTGTAGTCCCCCAAAGCCTTGTGAAAATGTACAAGCCCTACATAACAGCTATGTAACCTGAATTAAAATGACCATTTTATAAACCATACAGTTTTGTCTTGAAATTTGTTTTATCTCAGTCTTTCCTGGTGATATGAAAATAAATACAATTTCTTTGACTTTTGAAATGGGAAGTGTATGTGTTTCCCTTATTTTGTGACCACATGTCTAATGATAATCAAAATAGTTTAATTCTAGAATACAAATGATTGGTTAAAATGTCTGAGTGCAGGATGTTATCAGTTTGTTTTGGTCAATTTTCCAGAAAAGGGAACGATACATGATGGTTAACTATAAATATTACAGGACAATTCTGCGAGTTTCTCCTTCACACGTTCAATTATAGATGGTTTAACAGCTCTTTGAAAATAATTACTTGTACAAATTAATTAAATGCTTTGAGTATGTGATAATGGCTCCCCTAAATAAAAGATTTTCAGCTGCTTGTATAACCTACTGTCCTCCAAATGAGCCTATAGACGCTAGGCTGAATTCCATGAGGTTTGAGGTAACTATTTAAAAATAGAGTCTGAGCGAGACTGTTCTCAAAACTTAGTGAGCTGTCTATCTAGACGCACGTTCACCCGTATGCGTCGCCCACTAAATACGGTCTAGGTAGACGGCTCACTGGTTTTTGAGCACAGCCCGAGAGTTTATCCACTTACGTAACGCGGATACACTCTCTAAAACCCATTTAAAATACTCTGCGTACTGTCACGCGTGAATTTAAAACCAACCGCCCTTCAAATCAGTGTTTTGATAACGCCTTCAACACGAACTGTAGATAAAGTTAATAGTGATTTCCTGGCGCGAGTGAATGTGAACCGCACCATCCATCCCAAATTAAATACTTCCGGGTATTTCATTACTCTCAGATGTTGGCATGATTTCGTTTTGAGTGAATCTTTTTCTTTATAACATCAAGCGACATGGACGAGAGCGTTTTGAAGTGAGCGTGTTTTTGTTCTTATTTGATACTTTGTGGCTTTGTTTTATCCAGCCAGATGTGAGCGTGTACGTTTGGCCATGTCCAGATGTTGATCTCAGGCAGAGTAATCCACGGGATTAAATGCTGTTTCTATGTGAAGAACTGTATGCTGCATTAACGTGCTCGCCATGAAACACATCGTTTTCTTTCTGGCGTCTTTATTCCTGACGGAGTGTTCAAGGAGACCCATTCGGGATGTCCTAGACGACGAGTACGGTGAGTTTTAATACGAATAGGAATACTTTGAAAACATTATGGATACATTTGAATCGATAGAGTGTGCTTTTCGATTACACTATCATAATAGTGTTTTTTCCTTTCTTTTTCAAATACCTTACTGTATTTTCAGGTCTCATATCTACTCTTTGCCATTGAATTTAATGATTTTGACCAAACATTTTGTGAAGAAGCTCAATTGCAAAGAAGAGTGTATAATGGCTCCAGCCTTTTCACTAAAATTCCATCCTTTTTTAGTGGTATAGGTAGTGGTTGTAAAAACTGACTACTAAACAAAAATATAAACAAAAAGTTAAAATCGAATGTATCTTACTCTGCAGAAAAAAAATGTCCATTTAATTAGCCTTTTTTCTTTCTTTGTTAACTAAAATCACGAAACAAGACATGGACTGGAGTTCTGAGGGAGTGGAACGGATTGAGAGAGTTTGTTTCCTAAGATTTCTTATAGAAAAGTAAGAATTGCGAGATGTACTGAGGAAAAAAGGAGATATAGAAAGACTCTGAATTGAGTCATAAGATCACAATCCACACTTTCTCAGAATTGTGATCGTATGACACAATTCAGATTTTCTCACAATTCTGACTTTTCCCCTCTGAATTCTGAATTTACATCTCTAAGCTTGCAGTTCTGAGATAAAAACTCAGAATTGTAAGATGTTAACTCAAGATTGTGGTATATAAACCCAGAATTATGATAAATAAAGAATTGTATATTATAAACTTGCAATTCTGAGAAAATCACAAATTGTGAGAAATAAAAACGGAATTGCCAGATAAAAGTTTTTTCCACAGTTGAGAGAAACCCATTTTAATGATTACGGAAAAAGAAAACACAGACTCTCCAAGTCCTTCCAACTGCTCCTTGACACCTGTAATTTCACTTTAAAATGAATTGGTCCTAATTCAGTAATATGTATAAAGTTGTTCACTGTGACTTTTTCAGACCAGCTCAGCTCATTGCTGTCAGACTTTGATGTTCTTCAGCAGTCCAGTCTTCAACAGCATTCGGTTCGCAAGAGAGATGTCCAGTCACAAACACACGCAGAGAGGTTTCTCGGTTTCACTGCGTTACAGAGGTGAATACTCATCACCCATGTACCATGACACACGGTCACCGCCAAGATTAGGTCTCGGTCAATTCATAAGCTCTCCTAAATATTTCCCAGGCATTTCAAATTGTACCTGGCAACCAACACAGAGCTCTTCACTCATGACTTTAAGGCTGTGGTAGTAGGAGAAGATGGCGCTCAAAAGACGTACGAGGTCCAGAGAGAAAACTTCTTCATCGGTCATGTCATTGGTAACTTCAACTCTAAGTCTTAAAAATTAGGTTCTAGCAAATTTAATTTGCAGCTAACATTGTTTTTTTCCCTTCATTTCTAGGAGAGGAGAATTCCCGCGTACAAGCGCATATCGGTGTCAATGACTTCACTGCTCATATTCTTACTGATGAAGCCGAATACAATATTGAGGTATTATAACACCACCAATCTAATGATGATGCCACTCAGCAAAGAGAATACGGTGATTGTTTTCCCATTCATCTGGTTTCTGCAGCCCCTGTGGAGGTTTATCGAAGACTCGCATGATGATCGACTGCTCGTATATCGCTCTGAAGACATCAGGAACGTGAGCCGGTTGGCGGCTTCAAAAGTGTGCGGCTACATCAGCACAGATGCCATGGAGATGCTGCCAGAGAGTGTGCGGGCTGCCAGAGCACTAGATAAAGGGGAAAGGGAGGAGGATGGTAAGACTTTGAGTTCATTTGTATATGTTTAACATGTCAAAACTGGTTATTAAATCCTGAAAACTCATTCTATGGCTCTCTGTCACAACACAACTGGTTTAAATGAGACTTCTCCTGCTCATCTGAGATAGATCTAGAGAGTGTAATGTGAGATGCCACTTTATATAGTTTGTCACCCATGTATTATGTCTCTCACATTCTCAACCCTTTGTCTATTTTTGCCATCTTTTTCACTCCATTGCATCTGTTCCACACAGGGCACCTGAGAGAGAGAAGACAGACCCCAGACCACAGTAAGAACACCTGCCCTCTGCTGCTTGTGGCCGACTATCGTTTTTTCAGGCACATGGGCCGTGAGGAGGAGAGCACCACCCTCAACTACCTGGTAAATAGAGTGCCGAAGTTACGATGTCACTTTGTAGGCCAAAACGTGGAAGTGAGTTAGCATTTTAGCACTCCCGGTTCCCTCACTCTAAAGTCTATGAGATTTTTGAATGTTTTTTTTTGCTAAATCGCCTGAAATAAGTTCTGTGGTGAACAAAGCCACTAAATATTTTCACGTTTTGATCTATGACATAAAACACACAGTTATAACCTGCTTGTGGTTTTTTAAACTTTATTGTGTCGGCTTGTGTTTTTTAAAAACTTTATATAGGCTTCAAAATGGATACATTTTTGGAATTAACTTGTAAAGATTATCTTGATTAACAAAGAGTTGTGACTCTTACACGTTTTGTCTAACACAGATCTTATTTTTTGCGATTTTCCAAAAGTCTATGGGGAAAATGCATAGCTTTTCGATCGAGGGAACCCATGTGCCGCTAACATTTTGAGTTGTCCTACAAAATGACGTCATCACTTCGGCACTCTATAAGAAGTCTTCAGTTTTGATATTGTCATTTGCCCTTTTCAGGAAACACACAAACACATTTCTGCATAAATTGAGCATAAAATCATTCTGATGCAAACAGTCACATTCATTTCAATAGGACAGTGCTTATTAGATCAGTGTTTCTCAACCATTTTGACTCCAATTTATAATTTTTTAAGATATAATGTTTTTGTGCTTTACATACTGTATACTTCCAGTCAAAAGTTTGGGGGTTTATAAGATTTTTTTAAATGAATACTTTTATTTAGCAAGGAGGCATTAAATTGGTCAAAAGTGACAGGAAAGACGTTTATAATGCTACAAAATATTTTATTTAAAATAAATGCTTTTCTTTTTAAACTTTCTATTCACAAAAGAATCCTAAATAAACAACAACAACAAAAAAATACCAGGGTTTTCAACATTGACATTTTTTTTGAGCACCAAATCAACATAATAGAATGATTTCTGAAGGATCATGTGACACTGAATACTGCAGTAATGAGGCTGAAAATTCAGCTTTGCGATCACAGGAATAAATTACATTTTTATTTTTCAATTTTTAAAAAAATATATATTCAAATAGAAAACAGTTAATTTAAAAAGTCTTACTGACCCCAAACTTTTGATCAGTATTGGAATGAAAATTTCAAAATAATTTTAAGTCATTTTGTTGCCCTCCTGTATGTTTGCTGAGGCCCAAATTTGTTTTTTACACAATTTTTTTGTCATCTGAGAAGAAGGTTGTATTAAGTTGTTGGCAGCATGTGTCTTACAAATATGCCTTGGATGTGTTTAGATTGAGCTGATTGATCGTGTGGATGACATTTACCGTAATACGTCTTGGAATGAGGAGTATAAAGGTTATGGAGTTCAGATTCAGCAGGTAAGCATGGTTCTGTGAGGAGATCAAGATGAAGAATTCCAATGAAATGCTATTTTGGAGCCAGCAACAAGCATTTATTTTTTTTTCAGATCATAATTAACAAGACACCCACTAAAGTTTTGCTGGGAGGTGCCCACTTCAACATGAAAGGGACTCCTGTGAAGAACAAGCATGTCTGGGACGTCAAGAAGCTCCTGGAGGTGAGCGAGCTGGAACTGTGGGAGTCTCGCAAATGACTGAATTAATGAGAGCGTCCTTTCTGTATTCTGAGCTGTGCAGATTTGAAACGATGAGATACGTCTCTATTTGAATGTGAAAAATATTGAGGACTTGTGTATTGTTTCATTATCCAACTCTGTTTGGCAGAGAACCAACAAAGAGAAAGAACAAGCCATGGAAACATTATTAGTGCAGTTCAATTTGTAGTTCTAAAACTATAAAGGAGAATTAGCATCTTCCAGCCATTTTACTTTTTGTTTTAAAGAGACTACTAGGTTTTGTCCTACAACACAAATTACCCATAGTCATACCTCTAATGTGAATTTTGAACTGTTGAGTGATTTGAAAAGATACTCTACTGTTGGTAAAATGTTATGATTTTGAAAGAAGTCTCTTATGCTCACCAAGGCTGCTTTTTTTTCCAAAATAAATATACTTACAATTTAAAATACCGGTTTTAATATCCTTTATTTTAATATTTAACACAGTTTAATTTATTCCTTTGATGGCAACACTGAATTTTCAGCCTCATTACTGCAGTATTCAATGTCACATGATCCTTCTGAAATCATTTGAATATTCTAATGGGCTTTATGCAAAGCTGCATTACTTCCTGAACCTCAGCCAGCTCCTTTGCTTCCTGTCTCCCATTATTGGACAAACTGATTAATCCAGGTGTGCCTGACCTCAGTTGTTAGAACAACAATGATCAGACACACCTGGATTAATCAGTTTGTCCAATAATGGCAGACAGGAAACAAAGGAGCTGGCTGAAGTTCAGGAAGTAGTGCAGCTGTGCATAAAGCCAATTTGGTGCTCAAGAAACATTTCTTATTATTTTCAAAGTTGAAAACAGTTGTGCTGCTTAATATTTTTGTGGATACATTTTAGGATGAAAAGAACATCATTTATTTGAAACAGAAAACACTATTAGTGTCTTTACTGTCATGTTTGATCATTTTAATGCATCCTTGCTGAATAAAAGTCGTTGCTACATAAGTTACAATGATATTCTATTTCGTCATAAATAGGAAAGCAAGCCAAAAACAAACAAAATGCTTTAGAAATTCATAAGTGCACTTGGGGTACCTTATTGGTTGCGAATAAACAGCTGTCGATAATTGTAGTAAAAATGGTCATTTTGTCTTCTTCCTGCAGCAATTTAGCATTGACATCGCAGATAATGCATCCCAAGTGTGCTTGGCTCATCTGTTCACATATCAGGATTTTGATGAAGGGACACTCGGCTTGGCTTACGTGGCTCCCTCCAAAGCAGGCTTTCCTGGAGGTCTTTGCTCTGAAAGTGAGTGTAAATACCACATCATGGATAAATCAATTTGGTCTTACATATTCCTCATGCTTAGTCATTTTGTTTATTGTTGTTATCTGTCTTCCTTAAGAGTGTCCTTCTTCAGGAAATGACAATCGTGCTATATACCTCAACACTGGACTAACCAGCACCAAAAATTATGGAAAAACCATTCTCACCAAGGCAAGTGAAGTCCAAACAAATGTTCTTGTCGCTTTTATTTTAGTAAGCTAATTTTCTTACGATATACCAACAGGAAGCTGATTTGGTTACAACTCATGAGCTTGGCCACAACTTTGGTGCTATTCATGATCCAGATACTTCACCGGACTGCACGCCCAGAGAGGATCAGGGGGGCAAATACGTAATGTACCCCATTGCAGTGAGTGGGGACCACTCTAACAATAAAGTACGTCCTTCGCCGATATGAATTCAACTGTCATTGTTCACAACGTCACGTGATCAGTTTGTAAGTGTTTTGTTTTGGTGCTCCGCTATAGTTGTTTTCAAACTGCAGCAAGAGATCCATAGTAAAGAGTCTGACCCTCAAGGCCCCCGCCTGCTTCAGAGAGAGGAACAGCAATGTGTGCGGAAACTCACGGGTGGAGGTAGGCGAGGAGTGTGATCCTGGACTGCTCCACCTCAACAGCGACCGCTGCTGCACGTCAGACTGCAAACTTCGGCCCAATGTGGAGTGCAGGTACAGCTCCTCCATGTGGCCTCATGCAAAAAATGTTGATTCAGATATGGTGTATTAAAGAGACGGTTCACCCAAAAATGATCTCAGGGCAGTTTATATGTCAGTTTCTGTCTTTTTTTCCTTGACTCTAGTGACAGGAACAGTGCGTGCTGCAAAGACTGCATGTTTGAGAGGAAGGGCAAGGTGTGTCAGGAGCCGATGAATGCCACTTGCAAGGGAAGGTCTTACTGTACAGGTGAGGCATCAGTGGTATTTATTTTTATATTTTAAGTCTTCATTTTCATTTTTGAATAAGTTTTAGTACTTTTGTTATGTGCATTTGTCATTTTTATTAGTTTTAGCAAAATTTTTCAAGTTTATTTTATTATTATTATTTTTTAGTTTATTTCAATTACAACAATTCGATCAACATTAGTTTTTGTCTTCAATTTGGCATTAGTATACAATAACAACACGGCAATTATGTTTTATTATTTTAAAAAGCACTTTAATTTTTTACAGATTTTTATAATATTTTGCTTTGTGACACAATGCAAAAAACAAACAAACAAACAAAAAAAAAACATTACTGAAATTCAAAGAAATTACGCCTTAATGGTTTATGGTTGTCATCTGAGATTGTATGATATAATGAGAATCACTACTGAGGTAAATAGAAATTACTAAAGATTTTGGAAGTAAAATATCCATATGGATTATAGTAATAAGAAATTTAGCTTAAATGTCACGGGAAACAATGCTGAAAGGCTAAAAATCTGTTAAAATTAGACTTCATTTTCTTTCTGCAAAATTCTATGCGGATGAGCTTTAACTGCATAGCCCTTGTCCGCACTCAAACTCTATTCTTCTGTGCTTCTTACAGGACTCAGCAGTGCATGCCCTCCTCCAGAGAACGTCCCTAATAAGACCATCTGTGTGGACAATGGGCGGTGTCTGAACGGAGATTGCATCCCATTCTGTGAAGCTGTGAAGAGCCTGCAGTCGTGTGCTTGCAATGGTAAACTGAGCTTCTGATAAAGCTATTTATGTTTGTATATGGCAACAGTTTTTAAAGTCTGTATTGAGGAGACTTTCCCTTTTTACTCTTCTTCCTGCATGTCATTTTCAGAGACGAACAACTCTTGTAAGGTGTGCTGCAAGGATAAGAATGCGGTGTGCACTCCTTATATTGATGACAAGGGCAACCCCATCTTTCTGCGGAAAGGCAAACCCTGCACTGTGGGCTTTTGTGATGGAGCGGTGAGTGGCAGTGTTCACAACATACACTTTTACAGAAGCTTTTACAGATTTTTTACAGAAGCTGTTGATTATTCGCAGCTAAATTGCAGTAGTTCACAAGACAATTGTAAAGTAAATGGTTTAGGTTCAGTTATTCAAAAATATGTTCTTATTCCTTTCAGGGTAAATGCATGAAACAGGTCCAGGATGTTATTGAGAGATTGTGGGATTTCATTGAGAAGTTGGATATCAATACTTTTGGTAAGTTATCTGTGAACACTGTGATGTCATCTTACTTGAAACCAATGGAGGATAGGAGATCTGCGTATGTGTCCTCAGGGAAGTTCCTGGCAGACAACATTGTTGGCTCAGTGGTGGTGTTCTCACTTCTTTTCTGGATCCCGCTCAGCATTCTGGTCCATTGTGTGGTGAGTCATCTCCACTAACATCTTACAGTTTGTTGTAGGTTTTAGGAAATGTCTGGAACTATAATGGACTGACCTTGAGTTGTATTATGGTCTAAAGAACTGTTTACGGTGAGAGCAAAACAAAAAGTGAAATGAATATGTAGTTGTTATATATATATATATATATATATATATTAGGGCTGTAAAACGATTAATCGCATCCAAAATAAAAGTTTGTGTTTACATAATATATGTGGATGGATGCACTGTGTATAATTATTTTATATATATAAATACAGTACATACACATGCTTGTATATATTTAAGAAATATTTTCATGTATATACTGTATATATATTTTATATATAAATAATATTTCTTTCTTAATATACATGCATGTGTGTGTATACTGTGTGTATATATATATATATAAAAAATTATACACAATGCACCCATATATTATTTAATTTTGGATGCGATTAATCGCAATTAATCATTTGACAGCCCTAATATATATATATATATATATATATATAATCATAGACTAAATGTATTTTGACACCCAGAGCAAAGGGAAAAAAATTACAGGCCAAAAGTTTATTTATATTTTAGGTATTTTTAATATATTTAAAGTATTTAATGGTTTATAATGACACTCTTAGTAGAGTCATTCAGGGTTCTTAGAAGACAATCCTTTTGATGATGGAAAAGATAATTATCAATAATGACAAAGGCCCCATCCAAGAAATAAAAGTGATTTTTACAAGATTTCTGTCTCTTCATTAGGATAAAAAACTTGACCAGCAATATGAATTTAACACAAAGCCACTCTTCTACCCCAGTGTAAGTACACAGCAGAACACAGAAAAAGTCATTTTTCTTTTGATAATAGGAAGCGTAACAAATGCCTGACTGTGTTTATGTGCTGTCCCAGAATGCAGAGCTGCTGAGCAGTCTAGAATCAGCCTCGGTGCGGATCATCAAACCGCCATCATCCTCAGGCTCCTCTGCGGTGCCACGCTTTCAGGCATCAGAACCCTTGCAGACCAGCACACCACCTGTCTCCATCTCCCAGGTGGCTCCAGCCATAAGCCCAACACCAACACCGTGTCCTTACCCCACCATGGAGCACCAACGCATGGCCACCATCCAAGAAGATCTCAGCTATGATTCCCACCTGGATGAACAAGCCCTGGGAGAGGACTTCCCGACCTCTGGCACAGTGTCACGCTCCTTTGATGATCTGACGGAGAACCGAGAGAATGCTATGTCCTTCAGGGTAAAGAGACATGCACACATTAACAGCAAGGAGACTGAATGTTAAGAGTATGATTGGATAGGAATTGTAAGGGAATATGCTCGGTGGTAATGCTCAAAGCTGAACAGAACAAGCATTACATATGCGCTGAAATGCAATGTGCTTGCCGCTCAAGTATTGAAAAAAACTAAAACAGAATGCAGTATGTTTTAAAGGCATAGTTCACAGAAAATTCACCCTCATGTCGTTCCAAACCTGTATGACTGGCTGACTTCTGTGGAGCTCAGGAGGAGAAAATCGTGAGGATGTGTTTGTCTCTTTTCCGAGGAATTAGAAGAGCACACAAAAGCACAAAGTACCTTAAAAGTGATACATATGACTTGTGCCCAATATTTCAAGTCTTTTTAAACCTCGATAAGATTGTAAATTTTTACTCTGCATGGTACAGTACTGAATAAAATATCTGTTACATCTGCTGCAACCGGATAGTTTTAATTGTCGAGTTAAACTTCAGTCCGATTCCTGAACAGATTATTGAGACTGATTTTGTGCACCAGAAGAACCATTAAATTCAAAATCCGATTCAAAAGGTTAATTTGTTCACTAACTGGAGATTGCTACTTCTTTCATGAAAACAATTCTTATAAAATGTGCCAGAGTGAAGAAAGGATTATCAGAGGAAAATGACTTAAATTTGACTCTGTTCCTCCACAAAGCTACCGAATAGCTTTAAAACACTTTCAATTAAGCAGCGGCACACATGTTGGGTCCATGTCCACCACTTTCATGCTTTTAAGGCGCAGATTCAGAAGAAAGTAAGTCATACATGTTTGGAAAGACATGAGTGTGAGTAAATGAGGACAGAATGTTTTAAGAGCACCGGTCTTTTATAAAGCAACACATGGCACAAATCATTCAGTGTCTAGGCATTACGTGGGAATTCAGTGTTGTTAATCCTGTTAGGATTCTGCAATATGCATTCATATTTACAGACGCACACACTCTCAACAGAGTAATCTACACGTGACCAGCTTCATTGTTAAAGCTTAACTACCCCATGCCAAGATGTTTACAGGTCTGTTTTTGTCTTAGGGATTGAGTAGATGCTAACAGATCTTGATAACCATTAACCATTACCTGTTATATTTTAGTTGATATTTTACTTGTATGTGTTCTGACACACCAGCAAATCATGTTTTGTAACCTCTACTGAGCACAATCGTTCTTGCTTTTTATTGTTTGCAAAAGACAATCGGATCTTTTAGAGGAATTTGATATTTTCAGGCATTATGTACTGTTCCTGAATGTAACAAAATGTTACAGTAATTTAAACAGTTGTACCAGCTGACATTATCCCATGGTTTCCCAGATAAGGCTTAAGGGATAGTTCACTTTGAAATTAATTTTTAGTATGTTTTAGCTTACCTCAAGGGCATCCAAGATGTAAGTGTCTTTGTTTCCGCACTAGTTTCAATTTTGATATTATTAGGTCAAACCGTTCTTGTCTGTCAGTCATATAATGGAGGTCTATGGTCACCACCTCAAAGAGCATGCACAGAGAAGTCCAAATTAGACATGATTTAATGACTCGTAAATGTAAGTACACATTGATCATGTTTAATTTGGATTTCTCTGTGCATGCTTCAGGTGGTGACCATAGACCTCCTGATAGACACGAACGGTTTGACCTAAAATATAAAAATACTGAGGAAACAAATTAATTTCAGGTATCCCTTTAAGCCTAGTCCCAGACTAAAAAGCATGTTTAAGCTGTTTTAACTGAAAGCAACTTGCACTGACTTATCTCAAAATGTACTTGTTTGGTTTATGAGAACAATTTTGGCTCTTTGGTGTTTTATGAAATACTAAGTCAAAAGTTAAATGAAAAGACAGGCAATCAGTTTTATCTCTCCACGTTATTATACTTTTCTGCGAAACCATGTTCATGACTGTAACTGTATGCAAGAATATGTATCTTGCAGCTGCTCCCATAAGAATGTACTGATGTTGAACACTGCTCTGAGATCAGTATCCAAAGTGCCTTGTATTTGTTTTTTTTATTCGTCTTGTGAAAGTATTTTACTCCCATGTGTTTTGCAATGCAATTTACAGGAAAACTCAAAAAGGGAGTGTGACGATGTCATTTATTGGTGGCTAAACAGTCATCTTTTTCTGAATTTTACTCATAACTGTAATCATCTTCTGGGAATGTATTTGTGTTGATCTTGTAGAATACAAAGCATACAAGTGTCATTTTTAAGTAGATCGTATCCCTTTATACATGGTTTATTTTTATTATCGGGTATCAAGTATTTTTTTCATGTTAAGAAATGTGCCCATAATAATTTGCATGGCTCCCCACTTTGTTGTGATGGGTCAAGAAAGAAAGTATTGAATGTTATGTGTTTTGTATCTGTGTTAGATTTAAATAACTTAATACTTTTTGACTTGGTGTTTTGCAAGTTTTCATTTTTAAATGAAACATCACCCTTAATGTAAGGTGTGTATTGAAATTAAAGCTCAACTTCACTCAAAAACCTCTTTTATTAAATCAATACACTGATCTTAAACAAATTATAGGCTTAGTTGAAAATAAAATGTCAGATAAGAAAAAAAGACGACAAAAACAATTTTAAACAATAATGTATATTTAACTAGTGGAATTACAGAACAGTGACTCCTGAATGCACGTATCAACATCCATCTTTAACTGGTATCCATTCAATTTTAATAGCAATTCAATCCTTTGAAGTGCTTTAGCCAGTCCAAAATCTGGTGTACTGTCTTCAGTCTGGTTTAAGTAGTTCAAGTGAGATGGACTGTAATAACAAAAGTTCTTGAGGGAAATTAAGAGCGTGATTGAAGGCAGATGGGAATTGGCGATCTCACATGACAGGGTTCATGGCTTCATACAGCCTCTGCACAGCGAGCTCCACCATTTCTCTGAGAGAATCATCTTCAGAATCAGCTTCTTCATACTCCACGGTCTGAACACAAACATAACGAAAACATTAGAATCCCAATATTTCAGTCTCCATAAAAGTAAAAGTCTGATACTTACTCGGGTTTCCAGGTTGATGTAGGCAGTCTTCTCATCTACACTTACAGCGAGACAGTTCTTGTCTTTAAAGTCGACACACTCCTCTCCAAACATGTCTCTGCAGATCGTGGCAGAAAAAGAATTTAGTTCATCATAAATATCACTGACGGTTAGCTGAGTGCTGTGAAGACGAACTTACTGGAACATTTTCAGTAATCTGCTCTGGTAAACATCCACATCCATCTTCTTTTCTTGGGGCTGAACAACTAAGATAAAGAAATAAAGAGGAAAACAAAAGATATTGGAGTAAATCAGACCAGTTTATTAAAATTTGCAAGCAAAAAGTGAACAAGAGAAGCAAAGATGAAAAAACAAAGGAAGAAAGAAAGAAAACAAGCAATAAGCTGTAATAAATAGAACGAAAGTAAAGAAAGAAGAAAAAAAGGAAGGATAAATATAATGCGGGAAATAAAAGAACGAGAAAAAGTAATAAAGAAACTAGAATTAAGGAAGGAAGAAAAAGTAAGCAAGCTAAAAGCAAGAAAGAAAGGAAGCAAGGTAAAAACAATAATAATGAAAAAGGAATAATAGACAGAAAGAAGGAAGGAATACAGATAAAGTGAGAAATACAGGAAGATAAAAATAATAAGGAAGTGAAGAAAGCAAGCAAGAAATGAAGAAATAGAAGAACTATTTCTCTCTATTACTCTTTGGGCTGTTCACCTTTCTGAGCTTTAGGGTTTGACTGCACCTCCAGCACCACTGTGGTCACGGCATCAGCGTACATGTCATTCAGAGGGTTGGCAAACCACTGGTGGAAGAACACCACAGACACACAATTAACAATACGAGTCACTTCTGTTGCCATAGTTACGCTGGTGCATCAATGACTGCTCTGCCGCCCTACCTCCAACACGACCAAGTTTTGATCATGAACCACTGTGATGCTGTTAAACACTCTTAGTGTGCTCTTCTCTGACGTCTCAATCTCCTCTACATCCCCTGTAACACACACACACACACACAATGAGCACCACATTTAAACAACCCACACACACAATACACACCCACCCACACACACACACCTGTCAGGTGGCGTAGCTGATTCAAAAGCAGGGGAAAGGGGCCAGTGAATGGAATGGCTTGAGTCTGTTTCACTGTGCTCATGGCCAGCTCAGTGTAATCTGCATCATTAAGAACAAAGAAAAAGTGTGAGAAGCAAACACACACAAACAAACACACAACTGAAACATCTGAACCGATCACAAACACCAACTCACTGGAGAGGTCAGAGGGGGAGAGGATGTGATAACTGAAGTTCTTTTTCACCAGGATGCCAGAGACCCTCTGACCTTGTGCACACTTCTTATCCGCAAGAGAGCCCATCACCTTCAAATACCACAGACAAAAACATTCAGTAACAAAATTATAAAAGGACAGTTCAAACCGTTAATGATTCATCACAGAAATGAAAGATTTATAATAAGACTTCACTGTGCAGTGTGTAAACCATTATAACAAGTTCTATTGTAAAAGACAGACAGACAGAAAAAGAACAAAAGAAAGAACAAAAAAAGACACAGATAGAAAGAAAATGACCACCAAAAGAAAGAGAGCAAAGACAGAAAAAAAGTCAAAGAACAAAAGAGAAAGAAAGAAAAAGAAAAGAAAAAACAGAAAGACAAAGACAGAACAAAAAGACAGAAAGAAAAATAACAAAAAGACAAAAAAGGAAAAAAGACAAGAAAGAAAGAAAGAAAGAAAGTGTAATCTGTTCTGGGTTTAATTTTTCTTAGTTCAGTTCAAACTAATCTTGCGAGTTTGAGAACAAAGACAGAAAAAAAGAAAAAAACAAAAGAAAGAAAAACAGAAAGACAAAGAAAAGGAACAAAAATAAAGATAAAGAAAAAAGAACAAAAAGACAGACAGAAAGAAAAAAGACAGAAAGAAAAATAACAAAAAACAAAAAAAAGGAAAAAAGAAAGAAAGAAAGAAAGAAAGTGTAATCTGTTCTGGGTTTAATTTTTCTTAGTTCAGTTCAAACTAATCTTGCGAGTCTGAGACATGTTTAAATACTGATTTCATATCAAATGAAAAACTCTTTTAGTCATCATCTGGATGGATCTAAAGAAGCACTTTACTTGGCAAATTATTAATAATTTGAATGATTTATTGACCATTGGTGAGAAAGACAGCCATTGCCCTCTTGGACACACCACTACAGCAACAGTCTCGAACTGTGAGGAAGAACATTGACCAATGAGAGCTGCAGTCTCACCTTAGCCAGTTTCTCTCCTCTGAAGTTCAGCGTGACGGCCTCAGTGTTACGAGGGTTGTGCACCTCGATGTGAACCTCATCGTTGTCCTCGTACTCTCGAATCAGGGCGGCTTTCAATCGAGCCATCTCATTCTGCTCTCCGTGAACCAGGATCTGAAACCCACAGTAACAACATGACACCTGATCTTCAACCTGACGACCATCACAGGACGCAACCACTCACCACATGAGGAGGTTTCAGAGCTCGGATGAACTCGCTGGTCTGCTGGTAATCCGTATGAGCAGAGAACGAGATGTAGTCCACGGACATCTTCAGGGGAAGCTTCTGTCCTGACATGGTGGCGATCTCCTCCGGCTCAGACATGATATGCTGCACAGAAAACAGTGTGAGGAGAGTTCGATCATGGCCAAAGAAAGCTGGCGCTGAAGAGCGGAGATTCACCTTGGCGAGAGTTCCTTCCACGCAATAACCGGCGATGATGACGCCATTTCTCTTGTCAGTGCACCAACTCTCGAAAAGCTCCCTGGAGAGACCGCTCTGCATCATACCAGGGGATGCCATCACCACACTAGGGCCGATGTCGTCGAAGTGGTCCATGCTCTGGAGGACAGCAAATTATGAAACTTTCATATAATAAAAATGGACAAAAGCAACAGTTTTGAAGATGCTTACCTTGAGATTGCTGATGTGCTTGAAGACAAAAGGGTTGTTAATGTTGATGGCCTTGCGGATCTTGTCGTTCATGGCGTTCACGTAGGTTTGGTAGACAGCCATGCACTTCTTAGCCAGGGAGGAGGCATAGTAGATAGGAATGTCATGGAGTTCAGGGTGATTCTGCCAGTATTCATCTGAAATAGAGGACGCGCTGAACGTCAGTGAGGCATTGTTGATGATGCGGCTGAGAGTCTACGCTAAACTGCTGAGGTTTACCTAGAATGAGCAGCAGTTCCTGGGCCCGACCCAAAGCAAACACAGGGATGAGACAGCGGCCCTCGCGGTTCACTATGTCATGGACTGTGTTACAGAAACGAGCCTCTCTCTCCTCTCTCTTCTCATGGATGTGTGTGCCATATGTGGACTCCTACAAGCACAAGAAGGATGGGAAGTGCTGTGGTTTTTTGTTTGAATATTATATACAGGTGCTTTTATGGGTTTGCAAACTTAAGTGTTTAGTTTTTCTGTGTATTAAATGGATTGAGTATTGTTTTTGCAATTTTTTGCTGTTTTTAAAATATTTTACACTGTAGGGCTACGCCTTCTTTTTTTTCAAAAGTGTAATTATGAATTAACATTACATTAGTGTTAACAGGATAAATATTGTATAATTTTCAACTATTATTGCACAAATAGTAAAAACATTAAATTATTATGATTATTTTATAATGTAAAATATATGTATATTTTTGTAATATGTATATATATCTTATTTAATTTATATATGTATATATATCATATGCATGTCTGTGTGTGTATATATATACATATATATGAATTAAATATATATATATACACACATACATACTGTATACACACACAAACTCTTTTGCGCTAGATGCAATTAATTGCATAGCACTAATAGATATATATATATAATAAATAATTTTTATTATTATAATATATATATATAATATATATATATATATATTTATTATGTACACACACACATTTATATATTATAAAAATTATTTGTTGTGAATAATTTTACAACAAACATCCACATTTCTTTATACAGAAATCCACATTGTTGAGCCCCAGAGAAAGAAATTATATTTCAAGCATAAACTATAGTACATACTGTGATGAGAATGTCTGGTTTTACGCTGGGGATCTCAGCTGCCATGAGATGTCTGTCTTCTTGACGGGAGAAATCTCCGGTGTACAGTAGCTGAAGAGAATGATCGTGATCATTAGCAGAAACTGTGTGAAGGTAAGAGATCAGGTCTGAATGAATAAACTACACCTACCTTCACTCCTGCAATCTCAATCATGAACATGGCTGCTCCCAAAACATGACCTGCATGGTAGCACCAAAACTTGATGCCCGCCACCTCTTTCACTTCATGGAAGTTGATGGTCTCGATCTTATCCATGCTTTCTTCTAAATCGGTCTCGGTGTACAGCATGTCATCCGCTGAGATGTTGCTACAGACACAAGGAAACAAGAGGATATGTTAGAGAACTGGATCTTTATAAAACTTTCAAAGAGCAAAGGTTTATAAAACATTTTCAGGAGATTTAGTGTACCTGACTTTCACATAGTCTGAAAGCAACCAGCGGTAAATGGCTTTGGTGGCATGAGTCATGAAAGTCCTCCCTTTGAAACTTGTCTTCTGTAGAAACCATGGCAAGGCTCCACAATGATCCAAGTGAAAACTGGCAGAGAAAAAGAGGTCAGCAGAATTTTGAATATCACTGACTTGATGTCTTTTGTTCAAAGGATGGGACTCACTGGCTGATGAGGAGCAGGTCAATCTCAGCTGGGTCTATCAAATCAATGTAAGGCAATGCATCCATGCCCTCCAATCCAGGGTGGATGCCACAGTCCAGCTGCAAAGACATGGCATGTCAGAAAACATCTGTCAAATCCATCAAAAGTAGGATAAACAACAAAACTGTGCTGCTTACCATGATTTTACGGCCCTTGAACTCTAGGATGATACAAGACCTGCCCACCTCTTGACCAGCTCCTCTGTTTAAAAAAAATCACAGTAAATATTAATCGTTACAGTAGGCCAAACTTTCTGAAAAGGTAAAATCAATCACACTTTGGTCCTGTTAGGTATGATGTTTATCATTTTAAAACTGTAAATCAAACATTCAGCAAAACATTTGGCGCGGAATAGAAGTTCAGAACAGTCTGGATGAATGAAGTGAACTCACAGTGGTCTAATGAGAAGCTGGTCGCTTTCTTCTGCAGGCACTGTTACATCCGCTTTACGTTTTGTAGCCATACTTGTGACGTTTTTTTTTTTCTCACACTTAATTAAAATGACTTATTCCATAATCATCGACACTTCCAATAATAAAAGACAACGATCATACGCAGCAGCACTGCGTGTGAACCTGTTGTGGACATGAGAGAAGTATTTCCGGTGTAGTCACGAGTCAAAATAAAAGTCTTCTGTGACAATAAAGAAACATAATAAAGCTTATATAAATCAGATAGTTATAATCATTTATCAAATTATACTGAAATGTATACTTAATTTTCTATAGCAAAAATAATAATAAAGGAAAACGAATTTAACCGAAGTAACGTTATTCCTTTCGAAGTAACACACACTATGGATTTATAATGACACTATTGATATTTTCAACGCATTAAACTGAAAAAGAAACAAGTGTCAGTTAAAAACGTGTATTTTTTTAACATTATTTAAACTTTTCGGCTTGGCTTGGCTTGGCTCTTCAGGTTTTCAGCGGTTATACGTTCGGGGGGTATGCGGTTCCGCCTACAAATCGTGTAATTTAAACTTCTACTGTACAGGTAGGATGGGTGAAGAAAGCCAGAAGTGTTGATCTGGTCAGCTGCGCGTGTGATGGAGCTGTTCAACTCTTCTGTTCAAAGACGAATTTACTTCTCATCGACTCTTTTTCTTATTAATCATTGTGGACTTAAAGCGAAACTTTTTAAATTGAATAGTACTTTAAGAAATGACTGATACGGACTGAGTTTGATTCGGGTTTTGTGCGGTCTTTTAGGAAAGTGGGACTTTAAACAAACTTTATGTTTCTTGTCTTGGATGTAGTGTTGATTTAAAGGGAATAATCATGCCTGATCAACTGACAGTTCCGGAGTTTATGGACATTACCAATGAGGACTATAAAGCGCCAACAACATCAGTGTTCTTCTCACGCATGGTCAGCTGTAGGAATACAGTTGCCACTTTGGAAGAGGTAAGACACCTTTTACAGTTGTCAGTTTATGCGAGTGACCGTACAATTGACTGACTAACGCGAAGTGCACAATACACAATTCTAAACTGCCTCTATTATAGAAATTCTGCGGTCTAACCCCGGATTACAGGTTTTCTGTAGTAGCTATGTACTATAAAATAACCAATTTTACAAAAGGAACCTGGAAAATGACTTCCTTGTAGCACTAAAGCACGTATCCCTGTTGGAAGTGAACCTCGCCCATGTTCAGCTTTCTCATGTAGCTTCTTATCGCAGTGTTATGAAATAAATGGACTAGTCTGTTATGTTGACACCACTCTTAACTTATTTAAGTCTCAAAGTCAGTAATACAGTGTTCACATAATGGTCCATGATCATACATTTAGCATAATAGTGATTTGTTATTATTGGATGTGGGAGATTGAATGCATATCCATTTAAAAAGGCCTGTGCCTGACTGAGGTAACAGAACAAATAGGTTAGGCCTACAGATATTACAGAAATGAGACAAATATAAAACTATGGTGCTGTGGAATAATTTATAAGACTAAATATTCACAAGGTCCCATTAATACTAATAAAGAAAGTGTCATTGGCATTGGTATGGACACATACCTAAAAATAGTTCCTTGGAGTTCCATATAAAAACTGTATGTAAGTAGCATGATTGTGCCATAAAACAATGTTATAAAAAGTAAAATAAATAATGAAGTTGAGAAAACTCAACAACTTAAGGGGTACTTTGAGGATACTCAACTTAACAGGAAAATTAGTGCCTGCATCAACTAAACCATTGTCTGGGCTTTCATCAAACATAAAACCTTTTTTTAAACACACTGTTTTTTACTAGTTGATCCAGTTTCACTAAGCTTAGATATTACATCAAGCTGAGCATTCACTTTACAGATTAGAGATGTATAACTTTTTATTCTTTGTCTTACTTGTGCATTGGTTTGTTGAGCTAACCGAAGAAGCTATGTGGAGTTACTTATTTACCAAAACAAGTTGTTCATACTCCTTGAAATGGAAGGAATTTTACTGAAGGGAACATTAATCACTCAAACGGTGATTAACAGAATACAATCAAAAACACAAAACAGAGCAAAAATAAATATTTATGTTATCATAAATCCTTTGACTAAAAACAGTCAAGTGATAAGTGATCAAACAGCAGCTTTTTAATTGGACCCTCACCACCAAACTTGACATTGTTATTGCTGTGTAATATTTTAAGTAGCTTGAGCTAAATTGGCTCTAATGGACTTTTATGTAATGCTGACATTTCATAGTTCAATCTTTTAAATTGATTTGGAAGCTGGATTTGTTTTGTAGCGTGCAAGGCTTGACCTGCATGATATTTATTAGTAATAGTCCACATGATGGCTAATGTAAATCATATTTTTTATATAACTAGAAGGTGTTGAACTTACACTGTAATAACACCATGTCATAACCTACCTGTGTTTTTTTTTTTACATCAGTAACTGATTCACATACATATTAACAGTTAGATCAGGTAGAATTAGAATAAAAAAAAAACTTTGTGTATTCACTTTGTATATTTATTTATACGAATGGAAGTAACTATGTGTTCTGTACTTACTAAAACAGTTCCTGTAAAGTTTTTCATTATAGTTTGAAGACTCTTCAACGGAAATATAAAAGAGCTTACATTGTGAGAATCGTTTTAAAACTCTGTCAGCCTGTTTTAATGGTTGAAAAGATCCAGCTGAACTTTACTGATGTCTAATATTAATCTAAAGAAACTCCACAGCTCTTCTTCTTTTATTGAGATACTGCATTCTGACTCCAAACTTGAACTTAGGAGATTGACCTCTGATGAAGGGGGAACCGGAACGTGTCAGTCATAACTGATGACAAAGAATCAGCATGTTGATTCTGACTCCTCTCAAATAAACCTCTTCATAAAGGAGATTCTTCTTTTTGAATGTGATTTTTTAAAAGCAGGCATGAGTAAAATTTACTGCCCTGGGCTCTTAGAGGTTCTGGCGTCTTCATGTGACTGGGATTCATACAGGGACTCTCTTTATGAGTTGTCCTTTGACACTACCCCATTCGCATTTAGCCTCAGTGGAGGAAGTAACTGAGGTAAACACGTGTTCATGGTTTATGTAAACTCTGGACCTGGATCTTGTGCAAATGTCTTTATCTATAAGTTTGCTCATCCATACAAAACAGCCACCACATGTTTAGACATACAGTGCTGTCACATCCTTGGGTTATTTAGTCAAACCCTTCACATATTTGGATATGCTTTTTCTTTGTAGCATGAGGGCTGCATACACCCACAGATGCCATAAAAATGGCAGTTAGTATACTTTTTCTGGTTGTTTCCGGTTTTTCCATCTCTGTGCGTGGCGTCCTGCTGAGACTTGCCTTTGATGAAAACCCCAGTGCAGCTAATTTCTCCCATCTCCTTCTCGCCTTTTCTGTTCTCTCTTTCTTTCCCTTCATCTTTTCTCATTCCTTAAGGCTAAGGCGGGATGGCTGCCCCACTTCTTGTCCCAGCTTGTCCCGCCTAGACTCTTTCTCGCACATACACGTCTACTCACCGTTTTTGTGTATGCAGCCCTGCTGGTCACTGTCTGTCTTTTGTGAACCAGTGAGCTCAGATTGAACTGTTCTGATACTCAAGGCCAGTTCCTGCAAAGCGTCGCACCTGAACAGACATCAGAACCTATATAGTAGTAGGGTACCATTGTTCTTATTGTATTCTATTGTAATTTTTATACTTCATTGTTATACTTAAATATTTTTAGGAAGATTTCGTACTTTATTTAGTATTATTGAAACACAGTTTTTTAGTTACATTCCCAAGGATTTTTTAAATTTGTTATTATTTCATGTATCTTTAAAAGTACCAAATGCATTATTTGCAGGTCATCTTGACAGTCTTTCCTATTTCTGTCCATTTTACTGAGCTTACACAATAAATGGACTGTTGATTTCTTTTAAAACTAAGAAATTTTACTTTAAAAAGGTATAATTAAATATGGAAACACTTTTTATTTTGATTGGACTGGAGTATGTTATAATATTGATACGTTTTAATTGAGTAAACAATTTATAGACGGTCTCCATATTTTCTCTGTATTTTAGATAAAATGTTCCCATTTTGAAAAAAAAAGACTGTACTTATTTGATAAAAAATTCAGTAATGTGAAATATTATTACTATTTAAAATAACTGTTTTATATTTTAATATATTTTACAATGAGATTTATTCCTATGATGGAATAGCAACATTTTCAGCAGCCAAATGTTTCTCATTATCAATGTTGAAATCAGTTGTGCTTTTTATGGAAACCATGATACATGGGATTTTTTTCAGGATTCTTTGATTAATAAATAGTTCAAAAGAACACAATTTATTTGAGATAGAAATCTTTTGTTACGTTAAAATTGTATTCACTGCCACTTTTAATCAATTTTAATGTGTATTCATTATTTCTATAAAAAATATCTTCTACTGATCCCAAATTTTTGAATGGTATTATATGTCATTGATGCTCTTTAAGTGATAGTGGGAAATGAGTGTTGTCAGCTTTGGCAGTCCCTCATCAGAAGGTTTTGTCTTGGTGTCTTTCCAGACATGACTCCTGCATAAACACAGATTTTAGGCCACAGTCTGTCTCCTTCACTCGTCTCTTTTTGTGCAAAATTCCCAGCGTGTGATTCAGCATGAGTGATGGTGGTTGGCTAAATTACAGGCTATCTGAGTATGTCTGGATGTAAAAGCTTTGTGTCGTGTGTGTGTATGTGTGAGGGAAGTATAAACCACACAGTACAAAACTGGGTTACAATTTTTTAGTTTTTATAGTTTGACCTACTTTATGCAGAACAAGTTATTGGTTGTGCTTATAGGCAATATTAATATGCACCATTTTAAAGTGTTGTAATACATTTTATGGCCTTTAAGTAAAGATGCATGCAGGCCCTTATTGATGCAGTTTATTCCTTATTGTGGAAATAAACCAATTTGTCTTATACATTTTTTTTTCTTCACATAATTATCATTCTGTTTGTCTTCAGAACCTCTCCATTCAGCATAAGAAAATCCCTTTTAGCATGTTTCATGTTGTTTTGCAGGCATTGGATTTGGACCGCAGTGTACTGCAAAAAATGAAGAAGTCAGTCAAGGCCATAAACAACTCTGGTCTGAGTGAGTATTACGAACAAAGCCTCTTCAAGGCAATCCTGCAAGGTTAGCACAAAAAAGCGTAATGCCTGCTAAACGCTGCGGTATGCAGGAAGGAGACCAGAGGTCATGTTTTTAATGTAATGAGAGGTGTCACTACGCTGAATAAACTGCTTTTCATTTAATGAGTCGACAGCTCATCGGCTAATCTTGTTTGTTTTTTGGATTGATCTATTTTTAGAGTTTACACTGAAAAAAAGCTGTTTTATAAAAGAAGTCATGGACAATTGCGAATCAGGTTTGATTCAGTTTGCGGCACTTCTGATTCATTTCTATGGTGAAAAGACGATCTCTGATTACAAAAATGACCGTTTGCCTCTGAGCTTTAATCAATAACCAATAACTTTGCACTGATAGGCTCACCAGTTTGGTTTAGAACCAGTTTAGAACGTATAGACAAGTGTGCAATTGTTCTGATAACCCCTATTTATCTGAACAATATCATATGATAACAATAGCCAGGACAAAGCTTTTGGTTTCATATACAGTGTGTGATTCAGGTCATTGTTACTCTAGTAGTGAGCAAGGTTTTGTGCTCTACCTCACACATTCCTGTCATTCTTACCAGGAACACCGATACCTGTTCTAGCAGGAACCTGCTAATTTCCCCTCTCTCTCTCTCTCTCTTTTCCTATTCACTTTGTTAGCGCACGTTACTTATCTTGTGGTGAACAATTACTCCGAACAAGTTAATCCACAGATTTTTTTTTGTTTGTCATTATAATTCAAATCTGAAAACTTTGAATTATAAAAATGACATCAGTTTGACAGTTTGGGCAGAACATCTTTCAGCCATTTCTGTCCAACTATCAGAAAACGAAACTAAAATGATTAAAAAAGGACTTTTTGTTTATTTAAGTAAAGCTGAAATAAAAATAAAATAAAAATATTAGATGAAAAACTTAAAAAAACTGAAAAAATATCAACTTAAAATGTTACATTTGCAACTAACTGAAAAGTTTTTTTAGTTGAAGTACTAAAATGACTGAAAAAGAAATAAAAATAAGTTAAGCACGAAAATCACAGATTTTAGGCCACAAGTCTGTCAACTTCATCTGGCTCTTTTTTGTGCAAAATCTGCAAAATGTGATTTAAGTATGAGTGATCAGTGGCTAAAGTTCTATGTATATATATCTAGAATATATAAACTAATACAAATGATAAAACAATTACTAAAACTTGAACTAAAATAAGATGAAAAGTAAAAAAAAAGGGCTAATTCAAATGAAATACACATACAGTATATAAATAATACTAGGATATCAAAATTAGGGCCCTGTGACGTGGTGTAAAATGGGTCAAATTATGAAAAGAGCTTGTCTTTCAGCACGTGCTTAATACATTTTTATTTAAAGCGCCTTATCAGGACACCCAAGGACACTGTACAACGCAGATAAAAAAAAAAAAAAAAAAAAAAAAAAAAAACACACATTAAAAACAAAACAATAAAATTGGCAAGACAGCATTGGTGTGATATGGGTCAGACGGAATATGATTGTCTAAACAACAGAGTTTTGAGTTTGGATTTGAAAACATTAAATGAGTCAAGGGTACGAAGATCTGGAGGGAGGGAATTCCAAAGATGGGGAGCAGAGCGACTAAAAGCCCTGCCCCCCATTGTGACAAAGCCGAGCAGGGGGAACAGAAAGCTGGCAGGTGTGAGAGGATCGGAGTGAACGAGTAGGGATGTTTTAAATGGAGAAGATCTGATATATATGAAGGAACCATGTTGTGAACTGCTTTGAAGGTGATGAGAAGTATTTTAAAAATGATCCTCTGTTTAACAGGAAGCCAGTGAAGCTGTTGCAAGATGGGAGTGATATGATGAGAAATGGGGGTCTGAGTAATTAGGCGTGCAGCAGAGTTCTGTAGGAGCTGCAGCTTACCGGAGCGACTTATTAGGGAGGCCAAACAGAAGTGAGTTGCAGTAATCTAACCGAGATGTGATGAGGCTGTGAACCAGGATGGCGGTGGTTTGGGAGTAAGAGAGGGACGGAGGCGGGCAATATTGCGCAGGTGGAAATAGGCTGACCGGGTGATGCTATTAATGTGAGAGTGGAAAGATAAAGTGCTGTCAAGGACGACACCCAGACTCTTAACCTGGGGAGAGGGAGGACAGTTGAGTTATCAATGGTAATGGAAACTTTATTAGCTTTGGAGAGGGTATGAGGTGTGCCCACCAGGAGGACTTCGGTTTTTGAGCTGTTCAGTTTGGAGAAAGTTAGAGGAAAACCAAGAATGAATTTCTTGG
>NW_024121432.1:14513698-14609583 GCF_016745375.1 Pimephales promelas | reverse complement strand
AAGGACGACACCAGACTCTTAACCTGGGGAGAGGGAAGGACAGTTGAGTTATCAATGGTAATGGAAACTTTATTAGCTTTGGAGAGGGTATGAGGTGTGCCCACCAGGAGGACTTCGGTTTTTGAGCTGTTCAGTTTGAGAAAGTTAGAGGAAAACCAAGAATGAATTTCTTGGAGACAGAGGGTAAGAGAGGTTGGTGGGAGTGAAGAAGATGGTTTAGTAGAAAGGTAGAGCTGGGTGTCGTCCGCGTAGCAATGAAATTTGATGTTGTGCTTACGGAGGATGTAACCAAGAGGGAGGATGTAAATGATAAAAAGGAGAGGCCCCAATACAGAGCCTTGGGCACTCCAGCGGAGACGGGGAAGGTAACGGATTTCTGGGTTTTTAGTTGTATGAACTGTTTCCGATCTGAAATGTAGGAAGTAAACCAAGCTATAGGAGTGTGGGTGATACCAATAGATGATAATCGACTGAGGAGGATGGGATGAGAAATGGTATCAAAAGCTGCAGTGAGGTCCAAAAGAATGAGAATTGAAAGTAACCCAGAATCAGAAGCCATAAGAAGGTCATCTGTAATTTTAATGAGTGCGGTTTCAGTGCTGTGAAGCGGACGGAAGCCTGATTGAAACTGTTCATAGATGCTATTCAACATGAGGTGATTATGAAGTTGAGAGGCGACTGTTTTTTCCAAAATTTTGGATATGAAGGGTAAGTTCGATATGGGACGGAGATTGCTAAAATTAGTGGGGTCCAGACCTGTTTTTTTCAGAATGGGTGTGACCGAGGCAATTTTAAGTGAGGGGGGGACTGAACCGGAGCTTAGGGAAGAGCGAATAATCTCAGTGATTAGAGGGGCAAGTGAAGAGCAGCAGGATTTAACCAAAGTGGAGGGAAGTGGATCGAGCTGACATGTGGAGGGTTTAGATTTATGAATAATATCTGAGATGGCTTGAACAGAGGGAAGGTCAAAACTTGAAAAAGTAGTAGTTGGGTATAGATAAGGAGTGTTAAGGTTGTATCCAGAAGCTGCAGCTCCGGAGGAAGTCAGGTGATTATGGATGTCTGTAATTTTGGAAACAAAAAAGAACATAAGGTTATTGCAAAAGTCTTGGGATTGCATATGGTACGGAAGAGAGTCAGGAGGTTTTGTAATAGAAGTTAAAAGAGAGAACAGAGTTTTAGAACTGTGGTGATTAGAGTGGATTAAGTGAGAGTAATATGCAGATTTAGCTGAAGAAAGGGAATTCTTATACAGATTGACATGCTCCATGTACATGTTTTTATGAATGGTAAGTCCAGTTCTGTTAGCAAGACGCTCCAGCTGACGACCCTGAGATTTCAAAAGGCGCAGGGCGGGAGTGAACCAGGGTGCTGAGCGGGTGAAAGAGACTGATCTGAATCTCAAAGGAGCATGAGTGTCTAAGAGAGCATGAAGATTAGTGTTATAATGAGAAACAAGTTCATCAGGTGAACAGCTGGCAGGCACACTTGGAAAGTTATTAATATCAGATGCAAAAGTGCCAGTGTTAATGTCCTTAATGTTTCTGAAGGAAATGGTGCGAGGGACGATCAATTTAGATAGCGGGAGAGTGATGTTAAAGGTAATAAGCATGTGATCGGAAAAGGCAACAGAGTGAGTTTTACAGACAGAGGGGATGATACCAGAACAACAGACTAAGTCGAGCATATGCCCCCCACAGTGAGTTGGAGAGTCGGTATACAAGTGCAGATCGAGGCTTTCAAGGCAAGATGCAAAGTCTCTGGCAAGAGGAGAGCTGATATTATCCATATGAATATTAAAATCACCCAAAATGATTAAGTTATGGGATAGGGTTGATAGGTGAGTGAGAAGTTGAGAAAAGTCATTCATAAAGTCTTTGTTATATTTTGGAGGACGGTAAACAGTAACCACGACTGTGGGCGAGGGTCCGGGCAACAGTGAGGCAGAGTACTCAAACGATGAAAATAGAGGAGAATCAGGAATCGGCAAGACTTTCCAGGACTCGCGATGAAACAATGCGAGACCTCCGCCACGCCCAGAAGCACGGGGCTGACAGTTGTAAACAAACCCCGGCGGAGCAGACGCGTTAAGGGGAATAAAATCATTGGACTGCTGCCAGGTTTCAGTCAAACATAAAAAGCTTATTCGCTATCCACTTGCAGTCCAGTTAAAAACAATATCATACTTTTTAATACAAACTCTCCTTTTTTATAGTACATTTGGACACATTTGCAGCTTTACCAAATTTGCAAAATATTACATTATTAATCAGATGCTAAACAAGGCAGTGCAAGTTAATTTATACAGCCCATTTTATACACAGTGACATTTCACAGTGTTTGCATGACCAGGATAAAGAGAAAGACACACAAAACTCATTTATAAAATCATTTAAGAATAAATATGAAATCAGCTGTAATTACTTCTTAGTGAAATGCCTCTAGTGAGTTTGTTTGCACACTGTTCATTCTTTATTCTTTATATTAAACCAGATCTTAAACAGCCTGTTGGTCTTTTGCTGTACAGCGCAGTGCCTGGGAGTGGTTACTACTACGCTATTTTCTACAGCACTCAGGTCATAAACTAGGAAGTATGTTCTTTTGCAAGCGGTAGGAATGGAAAAGGCCCACGTGACAAGAGTTTTCTCATGCCCGAATGAAACAGTCACTGTGATAAGGTCAAGCAAAGTGTGTTACAAACAAATGAGCTTCATCATAAGGCAACAATCAAAGTATCCTTGATCATCAAACAAGCATTTGTATATAATAAATAAATGTGGAAGGTAAATGAACAGACTGTTTTTATGTGTCTTCAGCTCACGTAGAGAATGAGGAGCAGTACATCCAGGCACTGGAGAGGTTTACAGATAACTCTGTGTACAAAGACGATCCTGAGATGTCCAATCACTTCCTCAAATTTGCTAGTTTCACCAAAGAGCTCACTGGTCTCTTGAAGAACTTGGTGAGCTAGTCTCTGACATCCATATACTGTAGATCATTTCATGAGACACTGTGGGTTTACATGCAGAGTGTTTTCACACACTCAGTGTTTTAACACTTGTTATTATAAACAGACTATACACTTCATTTTGAATCGTTTTTTGTTGCCCACAGCTGCAGAACATGAATAACATCATCACATTCCCACTTGACAGTCTGCTGAAGGGAGACCTCAAAGGAGTAAAAGGGGTATGCAATGATGTGGAAATATATATATATATATACACAGTATATGTACAGTATAAACACTACAGATCATTCATTAGACACTACATCAAAAAATGGAGAACACAGAATCCAAAGCATGCAGTTACAGAAAAAGTATATTGTGAAAAAGTAAACTAATTTTACAATTACCTAAAAATGTTTTGTAATCGCAATGTACAGTAGTAAGGTGAATAAATTATACACTGTATGCACTGCAAGTATTACACTGACTATTGTATAGTATTGAATGTCTGTATTCAGCACTTGCATACTGAAAAGACACACAGTGAACCAACTGCAAAAGTCAAAAAGCTTACAGTAAAAAACACTCTAAATGAAAAGCATGTTAGCATAGTTAGCCTTTTGCAACACCAAGTGCACCACAGTGTGAAATATGTTTTAGTGAGTGAGAATGTGTTAAAGAGTGCACAAGATATGCAAACAGTGCCTGACAAATTGGTTTAAGCTATTGAGAATTTGGTTCAGAGAATGGGGTTTAGTGTTTTAGCAATTAAAAAAAAAACAATATGGTTGAGGACTTTTTGCACATCACAGGCAATGTTGTCTCTTGCCAGGCACAAAAAAAACCCTAGTCTGCCAGATCCAGTCTTGACAACACTCTCCGCTCCTTGCTCTTCCTCCTATTCCTCATCCTCTTCCTCCTCTTCCTCATCCTCTTCCTCCTCTCCCTCTCAGATTGTTTCCATCTATTGTGTGCCTGTGTTTGGCACTTTGCAACACAAAATGCATAAAGAGTGCATGAAACTTTCAAACAGTGTCTATGTGCCTGAACTTGTTTAAAATTTGGCAGAAAGAGTGCAAATTTGACAAGTTGGTTTAGGCTATTGAGAATTTGATTCAGAGAATGGGGTTTTGTGTCTTAGCAAAAACTGTAATGAACCAAACTTTCATAACATCTTTCATAAATTTTTTTTATCATGGTGGTCTGCTTAAGTGTGTATTGAAATGTTTGACCTTTAAAGGGTTAGTTCACCCAAAAATGGAAATTCTGTCAGCTTTTATTCACCCTCATGTTGTTTCAACCCCGTAAGACCTTCATTCATCTTCGGAACACAAATTAAGGTATTTTTGATGAAATCTGAGACCTGGATCACTCCTCCATAGGCTTCTTGAAGGGATACTCCACTTTTTTTTTGCAAATAGGCTCATTTTACCACTCCCCAGAGTTAAACAGTTGGGTTTTACCGTTTTCAAAACCATTCAGCCGATTTTCTGATATTTTGAAGAATATCAGTAACCAGACAGTTTCTGGTCTCATTGACTTCCATAGTAGGTAAAAAAATATACTATGGAAGTCAATGAGACCAGAAACTGTCTGGTTAATGATATTATTCTAAATATAAAAAAAATCAGCTGAATACATTCGAAAACGGTAAAACCCAACTGTTTAACTCTGGGGGAGTGGTAAAATGAGCCTAATTCCAAAAAAGTGGAGTATCCCTTTAAGGGATTGAAACTTGTTTCCCAAAAAGTTATTAAAGACATTGTTTAAATTGTCCAAGTGACTACAGTGACTCAATCCTAGTTTTATCAAGCAACTAGAATACTTTTTGTTCGCAAAAAAAGAAACGGCTTTATTCAACTATTAATTTCCTTCTTTGTGGGCCTCGAGTGAGTTCACAAGTGTAACAGCGTAAGCTTCTGTTTTTGTACAGTACGTCACACTCATCACACATGACCAGCGTCGGCCAATAGTGAGCCTACGTGTGACGTAGCTCTACGCTATCACACTACGTTAACTGACTAGAGGCCCACAGAGAAGGAAATGAATAGTTGAAATAAAGTCGTTATTTTTGTTCGTTTTTGCGCTCAAAAAGTATTCTCGTCGCTTGATAAAGTTAAGATTGAGCCACTGTAGTCACTTGGACTATTTTAATGATGTCTTTAATAACTTTTCGGTGCCGGCCAGTTTCAATCCCTTAGAAGCCAATGGAGGAGTGATCCAGGTCTCCGATTTAATCAAAAATATCTTAATTTGTATTCTGAAGATGAACGAATGTCTTACGGGGTTGGAACAACATGAGGGTGAGTAAAAACTGACAGAATTTTCATTTTTGGGTGAACTAACCCTTTAAGACTTGATTATCATGTTAACTGTGTTCTCGTTTGTTTTTGCAGGATTTGAAAAAGCCTTTTGATAAAGCATGGAAGGATTATGAAACTAAACTGTAAGCACCCATTAACCCCTTAATATCTCAGAAAAAATATAAACAAGTACAAATCAGTGAAATTTAAACTTGAGTGTTAGACAATATGTGGGGCGTTATGCTTTTAGATATTCCAGTACCTTCTTACAACATGATGCATGAAAATAATCACATTCCTGCTGAGTTTTAACGATTGTAGATGAGTTTATTTTGATCCACTATGCAGAGGAAGGGGAGGTTTATTCATTTCAGATGTTTGAACGTAATTCATGAGCCTGTAGCATAGCTGAAGAGCTTATCGCAATTTGGGGCCATACCATCAACACATCAACATAAACATCAACACTAGCATTTATGGTTTATTTGTACATTCTGAGCATTATGAGGCATTGATGAAAGACTAATGTTTTTTGCACTAAACTTGTTCACAGGAACAAGATTGAGAAAGAAAAACGGGAACATGCCAAACAGCACGGTCTGATCAGAACAGAGATCAGCGGAGGGGAGATTGCAGAAGAGATGGAGAAAGAGAGACGCCTTTTTCAGCTTCAGATGTGTGAAGTAAGGAATGTGGTTCATATACAGCCAACATCAGCAGGGACTTTCCTTTATTTGTTTAAATTGGGCAGCAGTGGTGGTCCTGGCCAATACTAGCCAATACAGAGACCAATCTTCAGTGATTTTACCTTCCATCAGCAAGAGCAAAGTGTGAAGATGAGCACAGAAATAGTATAGCTGTACATAAAATATTGCAATCCATACAAGCTCTGACTAAACTTGTCAGACAATATCATCATATCTTTTCATGAAATTATTTTATAGCTTATGGTCTGATAGAAAGCAATTGAAATGATTGTTATTTGCTTTGTTTTGCAGTATCTCATTAAAGTGAATGAAATTAAAGTCAAGAAGGGGGTTGACCTGCTCCAAAACCTCATCAAATACTTTCATGCTCAGTGCAAGTATGTTTATTTATAATATTGTTTAATATTATGGCCTGGTTTCACAGACAAGAACTAAAACTAAAAGCTACTGTTTTGTCTCAAGATGCACACCAGTAATGTTTTTTTACTTATATTGATTTTGGCCTAATCTGTCTGTGAAACCAGGGCTATATATCCCAGTAACAATATGTTTCATATTTAAATGCGTATTTTGACATCATATTTGATTTTTCTTCACAGTTTCTTTCAGGATGGGATAAAAGTTGTGGACAATCTAAAACCTTTCATGGAAAAACTTGCCACGGACTTGACCGCAGTGTGTTATTTGATATTACTGTCTAATCTTTTGAAGGTGTATTTTTTTTTGTTTAAGACAAAAACAATTTATTTTTGTTATTATTTGTGTGTGAATTGCAGAACAAGCAGACACAAGATGCAGAAAGGAAACAGCTGATGCAACTGAAAGATATTCTTAAATCTGCCCTCCAGTCAGAGTGTAAAGAGGTGAGCCATCTCCAAATGACTGTAAACTATGATTGATAGGAAGATTGCTTAATTTCCGTGGTAACTCTTGTTGTTTTGTTTGTTTGTATGGTGAAAGGATATTCAGGCAAAGCAGAGTGCTGGCTATAGTCTTCACCAACTGCAGGGCAATAAAGCTCACGGCACTGAGCGCTCTGGGATGCTTCTCAAACGCAGCGAGGGGTGAGTTCGTCTGGTGCTTTAAAGATATTAACAAACATTGAGAACTTTTTTTAGGCCAGGCCAGTGAATTTTCTGGAAAGTTTGTGTGATGAAGCCTTTTTCTCGATATTACAGACTGAGGAAGGTTTGGCAGAAAAGGAAGTGCTCTGTGAAAAATGGACTATTGACTATTTTTCATGGAACGGTAGGGGAAAGAAACAGGCACTCGTTTCTCCTTTCAGAATTACGTTTTAGTTTTACAAGCTTGCCGCTATAATTTGAATATATCTATTATAAGAATATATTTTAATTTTGAATAGAATTAGTCAAGAATACAAAAAAAATATTTGTATTAAATATATTTCTTAAATGTATTATGTAATATCAGTTTATTAAAATTTATGTAATTTTAGTGGGTAATAAATCCTGTATTTTCTCTTTCCCTCTTGCTCTATCTCTCGTTTTCTTGCAGGCCAACACACCGCCAGCAAACCTGAACCTCTTAACCTGCCAAGTGAAGCGTAACCCAGATGAGAAAAAATGCTTTGATCTTATATCCCGTAATATACTAGCACAGTTAAAGCACAACACAGTCATAAATTCCAGTATTCTCAGAGTCTGTCATGGCTCATATGGTTGGTTGATCATCTTTATTCGCTTACTGTTCTCTTCCATCTTCTAGATGACAGAACGTATCACTTCCAGGCAGAGGACGAGGCAGAGTGTCAAATGTGAGTGTGTGTGTGCTCATATGATGATTTGATATCATGATATATATATATATATATATATACACACAATACAATCACATTATATGCGTTGTGAATATTACTATGTCTATCACCTCTATCTTTACATCTGTATCTCTCTATTTCAGATGGGTGTCTGTGCTCCAGAATAGTAAAGAGGAGGCCCTGAACAACGCCTTTAATGATGATCAGAACGAGTGTGAGAACAACATTGTACGGGAGCTGACTAAGGCTATTGTGGGAGAGGTGAAGAAGATGAGTGGCAATGATGTGTGCTGTGACTGTGGAGCTTCCGGTAAGCAATATAGAAGTGATGTAACCCAGTGGTTAAAGGAATAGTTCACCCAAAATTGAAAATGATCCCATTTACTCACCCTCAAGGCATCCTAGGTGTATATGACTTTCTTCTTTCAGCCAAACACAATCAAGTTATTTTAAAAAAATATCATAATAAAGGCCTTATGAAGCATTGCAATGCATTTTTGCTAGAAAAAAAAACAAAAGCTATATAAACTTTATAAACCATAATATCTGGCTTCTGATAACGGCCGTATGTGAGTCTAGTTCCAGTGGAAGAGTGACCTCTGACCTCTCTCACTTTTTAAATTTTTTTTTCAGAATATAAATATATACATTACCAGTTTGGGGTCTGTTTCCACAAAAATATTGAGCAGCACAATTATTTTCAACATTGCAGCCTTGCAGCCTTAAGCATATGTGACTTTTTTCAAAAACTTTTGAACAGTAGTGTATATAACTTCTTGATATCACTCACTTATTTTTGCAGTAATATTCATCATGCACAAAACAAAACAAAACAATGATGCCTTTTATTAGGGTTGCAGGATTAACAGAAAGATTTAAACTAAATGCTAAAATAATACAACTATAAATGATTTATTCACAAACAGCATAATTTAACATTTTCGCTACAAAACATGTAAGGATGTAAATGATGGTTGAATCAAATAAGTTATTGTTTTTGTTGTTTTACGATTGATTTGCGCAAATTCAAATAGATATTTTAGCAGGCCGTGATTATTGCCTCATCTTGTACTGCTTAAAAAATCTGTACCCTGTGTTTCCTGTTTTGCATCTGGCCTTTCAACTTCTCTTTGAACATTGTATGAAACTTAGTCATCCCTGTAGAACTTGTTTTATTGTTATTTAGATCAGAGTTTTGATGATACATCTGCGGCTTTTCACTTCTTGTCACTGTAGATCCAACATGGCTCTCCACGAATCTGGGTGTGTTGATTTGCATAGAATGCTCTGGGATCCATAGGGAAATGGGGGTCCACTACTCCAGAATACAGTCTCTGACACTGGATGTCTTGGGCACGTCTGAACTCTTGGTAAATTCTTGTTACAACTCGGTACTTGTTTGGCAGAAATTGCAAACATAAAGGTTGTTGTGACGGTATTAAATGTTTTCCAGCTTGCTAACAGCATAGGCAATGCTGGATTTAATGAAATCATGGAGGCAAACCTGTCAGCGGAGGAGATTCCCAAACCCAACCCTTCTAGTGACATGTGAGATTTCATGGACAGTTATTTTCTTTGTGAATTTATTTAATTTATTATGCATGTTTAAAATAACATTATTTACATATTCAAAAAATTCTCTTTATTTTAAGCTGTAAATAAAAAAATCACTATTTTAAAAAAAGGAAATTTAGTCTACACATCATAAATTACTTTAATTTTTCTATCTCAATCGTCCTTCAGGCAGGTGCGAAAAGACTTCATCACAGCCAAATACACAGAGAAGCGCTTTGCTCAGCGGAAGTATGCAGATAACGCAGCCCGATTGCACGCACTATGTGACGCGGTAAAGTCCCGGGACATCTTCTCTTTGATCCAGGTATACGCTGAAGGATTGGACCTGATGGAGACCATTCAACAGACTAACCAACATGTGAGTCGTAGAGTCATTGTGCTTTGTCTTTTTATTGAGCTCTCCTGATGGGCTGCACACAAAAACAGCATCTAACACCACACGTGTAGTCCAGTTCACAAAGAACAAATGATTGGTTCGTTTTAGCTAAATAAATACAGGCAGTGTTCTGTGTCAGTATCATTTTTCAATAAATGTATTTAGAATTCTGCCTTTCACTTACAGGAACCAGGTGAGACAGCGCTACATCTAGCAGTACGAATGGTGGACCGGAACTCACTCCATATCGTGGATTTCCTTGTACAAAACAGGTGCTCAGCTGATGCTCTATACTGCAGCTAAAATATTAATACTATTAACATATGTTTTTTGCATATTATGAAGATATTTTACATCCAATAAGTGTGTGACTGTGTTTGTGAATGCAGTGGCAATTTAGATAAGCAGACTGCCAAAGGAAGCACAGCGCTGCACTACTGCTGCTTGACTGACAATAGTGAATGTATGAAGCTGCTACTGCGGGGGAAAGCATCTAGCAACATTAGTAAGAGTTCATATAATATGCTGCTTTAAAGGTACAATATGTAGGATTTTTGCTGTAAAATATCCAAAAACCACTAAGCCAATGTTATATATTTAGTTTAGTTGATTACTGACGATATCCCAAATGTTTCAAACTATTTGTAAATCGTGAGAAAATTGCCATTTTAACCAAGGAAACAGGGCGTGTGAGCAGGGGTGAGAGAGTCGCCAGTCAATGGCGTCATATCCACGTTACCCTCGGTTTCCGCTCGTACTGCCATAGTAACCATGACGACAGACATGGACAATTGGGTTATGGCTAGAGGACGCTCACGCTGTTGTTGTTTTGTTCAAACATTATGGACATGGTAAGCAGACTTTGAGACAAAAGGAGGACTAAAACAAAGCTCCACGTCCGCGACTAACTTCGACTCAACATGATGAAATGTTAGAATATGATCTGTATGTTATTCTAATGTTGATCTAGCTTACTAGTCTCATACAGCCAACTAACAACCTAACTAACAACATTCAACTCAAATGGTGTTTAGTGCGATAGTGAAACTGTTAGAGCAAGTGAAACAGCGCTGTTACTGTAAGTTTAATTCGTCTAATAAACTGTCCTGTGTGAGTTTAAGTCAGCACTTGCATTTAGTTCGGTAGAATGAAATGTCCTTATTACTTTTTATCCACGGGACCCGCGTTGTGGGTGGCGCTGGTATACGTCTAGCAATCGCGCCCTGCTTCACACCACAGTCATGTTAAAAACATCACTGTATTGACTCAACCATAAAAGATCCATCAGCTTGACGACAAGATCCATAATTCAGCTTAATGCTTTCCGTCATCGAAATACGCCTTTGTTATTGTAAGAGGTTAGCGACCCCTGGTGGTGAAACATCCTACATATTGTACCTTTAACCTCAGGAATTCAAACTACACAAAATGCATTTGAAAAAATCTAAATCACTTGTAATGAAAAAATAATTTTAAAAAGTGGTTCAAATATTTTTTCTTTGGTCATGTCTGAAAATGGAAAAAAAAAACTTTGGGGAAAAAATAAATGTGTATTTCTTGCAGCTAATGATGCAGGAGAGACTCCTCTGGATCTGGCGCAGCGTCTCAGACACTCAAAATGCGAGGAGCTGGTGTGTATATTTGTTATCTTGCGTGCAGCTTGCAATGCCAGCAGAAATTCATTTTGCTCTCTTTCTTGAGAGCAAGTTCCTGGCCTTGCCTGAGATTGTGTTCAAGCAAATTCCTTTCCAATGTGTTCTTCTGTGTTGTGTGATTTACAGCTGACCCAGGCGGAGACAGGGAAGTTCAATGTCCACGTGCATGTGGAGTCTGACTGGCGACTGCATAATGACGACCTAGACGAGAGCGAGGATGAGATGGAAGACAAGGTTAACATGCTATTTAATCGTGTACTCAAAAGATCACTTTTAATTCAGTTATACTATCTTTAAAGGGATAATTCACCCCAAAAGTTCTCATCATTTACTCACCCTCAAGTTGTTCCAAACCTCTATGAATTTATGTATAAAAAACTTAAATTTGATGTGACCATACTAAGTGAGACATAGTCAATTCATAGTTGAATCATAATTCAATTCACAGATGTTAATGTGAATATTGGTACGGTCTGGCTCATCCTTATGTTTTTGATTGTGGGTTTTAGCCCATTCCCAACAGGCGTGAGGAGCGTCCAGTAAGCTGTATTGTCCCAGGCAGTGGCCCCATGATGCCCAACATGAGCGCTCTGGCACGGGACGTGGCTAACGTGGTTAATAGCAAGCAGAGGTCTTTTATTCCTAGCATGATTTGCAATGAGACTTACGGCACCATGCTTGATATTAGCCCATCGCCATTGGGTTTACCTGGTATTCCTCTTCTACCCCCTCGTACCTTAGGAAGAGGTGAGTAGAATTTAGACCTAGTTATTTTCTGCTAGTAAATTCTGATTTAGTACTTTAGTAAGTTTTAATACTTGTGCCTTGCCTACAAATGTAGATTAAGTAAACAATTGCATATATTATGTGTGTTTGTGATGTCAGGGTGGAATCCTCCCATGGAGACGGCCGGGAGGCAGAGATCATGTTCAGACCCTTCAAACCCTCAGAATCCAGAAAATAACAACTCAGTATATGGTGAGTCTGACCTCTATACAAAACTATACAAAACTCTTATGTTCGCCAAGGCTACATTTATCTGATCAAAGATACAATAAAATATAAACATTGGTAAGATATTATTACAATTTTGAATAACATTTTTATATGTTAATATTTTTTTAATGTAATTTATTCCTGTGATTGCAACATTTCAGCATCATTTATCCAGTCCTCAGTGTCACATGATCCTTCAGAAATCATTTTAATATGCTGATTTTTGGACATTTCTTATTATTACCATTGTTGAAAACAGGTGCTGTTTAATATTTTTGTGGAAACCCTAATAAAAAAATGTCAGGAGCCTTTGATGAATAGAAAGCATTTATTTAAAATAGAAATCTTTTGTAAGTGTCTGTACTGTCAGTTTGATCAATTTAATTTGTTCTTGCTGAATAAAAAGTATTCTTTTCTTTAAGAAAATCTTAATGACTTCAAATGTTTTTTTTTGGTAACACTTTAAAAAAAATGTAAGGTAAGATTTACATTAAGATAAACTTAAAAAATTAACAATACTTCTACTTCATTTATTAACAATAGTTAATGTTAATCTCAACATTACTACATTTTAAAAAAACAAAAGATGTATCTGTGAACATTAGTTAATGCACTGTGAACTAACATTACTATTTTTATTTACTAACACTGACAAAGGGTAGTAAATTGCTGTAAAAAATATATTTGTTAATTTATGCACAAACTAATGTTAACAAATGAGACCTTATTGTAAAGTGTGACTGTTTTTTTTTTTACATGGTAGCTAGTTTGTTGCTCCATAATGCTCCACCAGATCTACTGGCTTGTCAACTAATTAAAACCACCTTAGACCAACTAGAAACCAGCTACAATGATCCAAAACCAGGCAGAAGCATAAGTCATTACCATAACAGGTCTTGTCTCTCCTGTAGTTCTCCCCCCTGCTCCGCCACCTCCTCCTGCAGCCAAGAGACCACCGCCTCCAGATCCAAAGGCAACTCTTCTCCAAGGGCCTCCGGTTCCACCTGCACCCTCCGCACCCCCAGTTAGACCAGCTTCCATAGTGCCACCTGCTCCAGTGTTGCCCACTTCATTTTCAAATAAACCCCCACCTCCACCTATACCCTCACAGCCAAAAGCCCCTGCCCCTAAAACAGTGAAATCCCCTGCTCGGTAAGTAACATTCATCAGATTCTGTGTATCTTTAAAGAGATTTGTTAGCATTGTCTGAATGATGTCAGCCGCACTGTTTTGTGTTTTTCTCAGGGATCCTGTTGGTCCATTTAGTAAAGACGTAAATGTAAATAAACCTTCACCCAGTGTCCCCCGACCAAGTGACAAAACAGGTTAATATAATAATATTTATATAAATGATAAATACCCAAAATAGCCAAAAAATTAATGATATGTTAGATGGAAATAAGTCTAAATGGTGATTTCCAATAGAACTGTTTCCTCCAAACTCCGGACCGCCATCTGTCTCCGCACCAGCTCCTGTTCCTGCTCCCAAACCCAGAACGGCCCCACCTGTAAGTGACCGTTTAAGTATTGAAATGACCCATTTTACCTTTAAAATGTCTCTATCTTTTATCTATCTATTTTGCTGATTTGGTGCTCAAGAAACATTTCTTATTATTAAATTGAAAACAGTTGAAAACTCATTTTTTTTGTGTGTGGAAACTGTTAAAAGTTTTTTTTTTTTTCCAGGATTCTTTGTTGAATAGGAAGTTCTATATCTAATTAACAGCATTTATTAGAAATAGAAAGCTTTGGTAACATTATAAATCTCTTTACTGTCACTTCTGATCAATTGAATGTATTCTTGCTCTATTAATTTCTTTGAAAAAAATCCTACCCAAATTTATTTTAAGGTTTAAATTATTATTATAAAAAAATATTTAAAATATTAATAATCCCCCAAAATATTTTTACATTTAAGCCAAATTAAAACCAAGCGGCATCTGAAAACATGAAAAGAGTTTGTTCTATCTTTCTTTAAAATAAATGTTACTTGATATTTTGTTAAAATTCATTTTAGCTGTGATGTAAGTGTCAAAACTAAAACATTTGCTTTGTATTTGTTTCAGAAACCGAGACCTAAGAGGGTAAAGGCCATATATAACTGCCAGGCTGATAACGTAGATGAACTGACCTTCTCAGAAGGAGAGGTGATAATAGTAGATGGAGAGGAGGACAAGGAGTGGTGGGTGAGTATAAAGTCATACTTACACAGTACATGCACAGATCAACTGACTGAATCATGTGTGATCTTGATGGGCTCTTCCTCGTTTCCGGCAGGTGGGCCACATTGATGGGGAGCCGACCAGGAAGGGCGCTTTTCCTGTCGCGTTTGTTCACTTCATCACTGAATGATGTCATACACTGGTGTCTTAGTAAGATCACATGCACAGACTTTTCATAACAGAAACCACTGATTATTTAACAATGGATTCGCCAGTTCTTTCTGGCTGAATGGTGGTGTACAGGACATTTAAAAACAAAAGACCTCAGAAAAGGATTCTTTTTTGTTTTTTAGCAATTATTCTGATTACAAGTGTAATTACCTCTAACTTTAATGCAGAAATATCGTATGAATGAGTACTATGCATATTACGGGAACCGTATGTTTTTATAAGGTATTATATGTTCCAATCCCTAATCTTATCTTTATTGAGCTTTTTGTCTATATAAGATATCAGTTGCAGAGCAACTCTTATTTTGCATAATTAAGTGACATGTTAAACCATGTTGCTTGTATACAAGTTTGTTCTGTTACCAAACAAGCCATTAAACCTTTTACTCTGTACATTTAAAAGACTGGTTTTATTGTCAGCACTTGAGATATATTTTTACAAAAATAACTGACAAAAATGGCAAAGTAGTGGCTTTGAAACAGCTCCCTGTAATGTTATACAATTGAATAGTTACACTACCATTGAAAAGTTGAAACTGTTTTCTAATTTCATCCATTTTAAAATGTTAATTTATTCCTGTGATGGCAAAACTGAATTTTCAGCATCACCTTTTTTCAAAAGAACATAATTTTGTTTTTTTAAATTAGAAATATTTTGCAGCATTATAAATATCCTTTCTGTGACTTTTGATCAATTTAAAGGTGCAATTGGTGATTCTCTACAGAATTTTTTATGCTGGTTCATATCCTGATAGCAATTACTATCTTACTGTTTTTCTGAATCGCTAAACACTAAATCCCATTCTCTGAACCAAATTCTCAATCACTCTTATAAATCACTCTTTCTGTAAAACATTAAACACGTTCAGGTAGTTAAAACACTGTTTGCAAATCTCATGCACTCTTTTTTCAAAACTCTAAACACATTCTCACTCACTAAAACAGCCTCTGTAATGTGTCCTTTAAAAAAACGTGTTTCTTTACAAAGAAATTCTTGCCCTCAAACTTATGAATCATAGTGTACATTTACAAAACACTATTTCTCTATAAACAAGGAAACAAAGGGTCCAAGATCCATCAAAGAATTTATTAATTTACAGCATTATCAAATGGTCCAAGAAACAATTTACCATTTTCAAAATACAACCTTCAAGTTTCCTCATAGTTTTAGAAAAACAAAATACTTTCAAATGTTCAAAATACTCATCCATATATTTACAAACCAAAAGTCTTCACAATAGACGTCTTAAACCCAAGGAGATTGAATATATGCACAGTGGTCTCTCCAAAAAGGCCAACAAAGTCTATTATAAGGGGATAGAAGCAAAGGCTCTTCTTTGAGGTCCTTATGCACTCTGTACAGCTGCTATAGTACTTGAAACATCTGTAAAATAAAAAAAATAAATAAAACAATGTTTTCAGTCAATGAATCTACAGCCTGATTCAATGCAACAGCAACTGCTGCAGGTTCAGGAACTAAACAATAATTATGTCCCAAGAGGTCCACAGGTGCAGGATCCTCAAAGCGTTCAATTTTGCAGTGGTTCTGAAGCAGAGAAGTTGTTCCACTGGAATAAGGTGGGTACAGCATCTTTCTTCAGCCTACGACGCCCTTTAGGAGTCGATGGCTCAATCATATCATCGCTCTTAAAATGGCGACTGCAGACTCTTGTATGGGAATTGTGGCTAAGATCCTCACGGCGAATGTTGCGTATCCACTTTTTCCGTCTTTCTTCATCCACAGTGAAAGTGTGAAAGCTCAGCACAGAGTTGAACTTTGCGGAAGCCGAACACAACGGGACACAACAATATTCGGCCACTGAACTGTCTCCCCGCCGTTGATATTTAAACTTTCTGGATGCCTTTACTACAATGAGATATCATATATATACTGCGTCTAATATATATCAATTGCATAATCAGGTCTTAAATGTTAATCTTTACAAAATAACAATCTACACACATTGAGCTTAAATGATTTACTGCGGCAAATATTGTTTAATATATTGATGTTTGTGGACTGAACTTACACAATCTAAAAAATTAGATAAAGACAATTTTATTCTTCAACATCTACACTAGCACTCAAAAGTTTAGGTTCGTAAGATTTTGTTTTATGTTTTGGAGAGATGCTTCTTATGCTCACCAAGTCTGCATTTATTTAATAAAAAAAATACAGTAAAAGCAGTAATATTGTGAAATGTCACAACAATTTGCAAAACAACTGTTTTCTATTTATTGTATTTTAAAATGTAATTCAGTCCTGTAATGGCAAAGCTGAATTTTTAGTCTTCAGTTTCACAAGATCCTTCAGAAATCCTTCTAATATGCTGATTTGGTGCTTAAGAAATATTTCTTATTAATATCAATGTTATGTAAAATGAAATATTTGAAAACCATGATATTTTTTCACAGCAGTAATTTGACAGAAATCTTTAGTAACATTATAAATGTTTTTACTGTGATAAATGTTTTTGTGCATCCTTTTTTTTTCTTAAAAAAAGTATTATTTCTTTTAAAAAAAATCTTACTGACCCAAAACTTTTGAACTGTAGTGTAAGTGATCGGAGTGATCAGCACTGAGATTCTGAGTGTAGAAAACAAGGCTATACAGTTAACCTGATATAAGTGGTTGTGTGTGTATCCGGCTCTCCTCTAGCGTTAGAAAGTAGGCTGGTTTGACAAGCTGCGATTCTGTGTTAGCTGGATCCACAGCATCATTCGGGCCCTCAGTCTCACAGGTCAGTATATGGATGGGGCCCCGGGAGCCTTTCAAGTGGATCTGGATAGATTCCTAGAGAGACATAAACATGTCTCAAACAAGTTTATATATATATATATATATATAATATATACACACACACACCACCATATAGTTACTTTTTGTGTTATTAAATAAAAGAACAAAAATAACAATCAATATTCAAAAAATATTCCAAATAACAATCAACAGAACAAATACAAAATAAAAAAATAAAACATGTTTTAAGCTTGTCATGTACAATAGGTCTATTTAACGCTAGCATTCAAGTAAGAAATACTACAGAATTTGAATAATCAAATGTGGAAATAAAACTGTCTTTAATGTATGAATTAATAAGACATTTACTGTTATTTAGGATACTTAAGTTATTAATTAAGTCAAGATCAGTGAGTGATTGGTTTTCTCTTTCTTGTGTTGTCTGATTAAAATGAATGCGAGTACAGCAGCAGGTATATTATGCTGCTACAACTTGCTCGGATCAAATATATATATATATATATTTTTATATAATATATTATATACACTTTTTTTATATTAAGACTCCAAAACTGCTCAGGGCCTTCCAGCTTACTTCAGTGGGAGTGGGCACCTCTAGCTTGGTCTCTTCAGGGGCCCTGACGGCTATTATAGTCTGGTCCTTGAAAACGCCAATCTTACAGATGTCCTCGTATGTCACATAAGCTGAGGTACAACTGCAGTTAAGACCAAAACAACTGAAACAAGTACTATAAGGACTGTTAGACATGCAGTAAAATATCACAGGTTGTCAGAAAATGTGAGAGGATATTCAGCATTGTCTTTGAGGTCGGTCAGAGCAAAGAGCTGTTGGGCGCAGTCTTTGATGAGCCAGTCAAGGGCCTCCTCAGTTGACTTCAGATTAAGTAGGTCAGCTTTTGTCTTAGGGCTCCACTGGTTTCCAATGCTGCCGACTGCTCCTGGACCCCTTGGACATAGAGACAGATGCGTGAATCGTTTCCTGATGTATTAAGAGAATCAAAACTCTAGACTTGGTTCCAACTTAAACTATAAAGCCTTGTTTATCTAATCCCACAATGTGGAAATAAATGTGGAATTGTGAAAGAATGTTCGGTCTAAACTTACATCCACTGGATCTTGTTTTTGGATGTCTTTTTGATTAAATGGATACCAGTTAGCACATTGGTGATGTCATACACCCGCCTCTTTCGTGCGCCCAGTTTTTGAGTAACCTCATTGAGATCAAGGACTCCATTTGGAGCTGTGTGAATTAGCTGCATGAAACGTTTGGTCAGTTGTCCAAGAGCGACATCAGAGCGATTCTGGACTGGAATGAAAAAAATGGGACTATTGAGGGAAGCTTTTTTTAACTTTAGTCCAAGTATATTTAAATTCTATTCAGCATCAGAAAGTGAATGAATTAAAAACATATCAAAACATACCTTGTCCACTGTTTGGTTGATTCATGTTAAATGTTGGGAATGCGAAATACATGTTGGGATTGCTAATTAAACTAAAAGAAAACACATGATATATTGAATGAGCAAAATAACAAATACTGTTCCATTCCTTTCAGTAGCAGTCTTTTAATGTAGATTTACCTTCCAGTGAAACACTGTCCTTGGGTTTTATCCTTGTCCTTTTGTCCTTGGGGATCATGTGCACCACTGTGGTCTTCGTCATCATCTTCTTCTTCGTCATCATCGTCATCTTCAAACTCTTCATCATCAGAATCATCATCATAATAATCATCTGCAGTAACTCCGCTCTTTTAAGACAAGATAAAATTTCGATTTAATAACATTGGATACTTAATACGATTAATATGTATAGTAAAGACTAATAAGACCCAACTAAAAGCTTTAAACAAAGTAATATAGTTTAATAATAAAATAAAATAATATCTCTACTAGAGATAACTTGGGTTTAAACTTGGGATGAAAAGGAAAAATCCAAGAGTAAATGCAGATTTTAATTTATTTATTTTTTACTTGGTTTCACTTACACGGTAATGAATACATTTGTTATCTGTTCAGAATGGAACTGGTGGTTCATAAATATGATGATCACTGACATTTGATCATGATTTATATGAGAATTAACATTCAACCATTTAATTATAATATTTTCACAATGTGGAAGTTCTATTTGTATTGCCATGCTTTATGGAGCTTTGACCAATAAATCATCAAAGTATTTTTGGCTAGTGTAAATAGTCAACTCTTGACCCATCAATCTCAAAAGTACGTTGATACATTATCATAATTGTTACCATTAAAATTAAATGAGATAAATTCTCTAATACTTAAAATAAATAATTTCCACCATGAAGTCAAGCTGTAATAATAATAATAATAAAATACTGAATGACTTTTATAAATCAATAGCTGATTGTCAGAAGATGCATCCCACCCTTCTCACCTCCCCAACTGTGTCCAGGTGCTCGTCCTGCTCATCACACGAGCTCCACCCGCAGACTGGTCCATCTAATGGGGGCATTACAGGAATCGCGTCTGGACTGATGCCGTTCGGCGTGATGTGATGGCTCAGGAAATGATCCTCGCATATCTGATGCTGATCGGTGATTTCGCGCTCAGTCTCCCGTAAAGCGGCCAGCCACACTTTCACTCGGGCCTTGTCTTTGGGGAACCTAAAAAATCTCTTGCGCGACCGACTCGATTGCTCTCCCGGTCTGAGATCACTATTGTTTATGCATCCTTGGACTGCACACTTCACCATCGTCGTAACACGCAGTCAGATTATATCGCTACATTCAACCAGATAAACGTGCAATGTTTACACACACCACAACAGGAAAAGCAAACGCTGTGCCACGTGATCACGTCTGACCAATCAAATGATTTGTTTTCTACTTCAGGTTCTAACCCTCCATTGTCTAATCGCACTAAGTGACATCTAGTGGAATGGAAGTAATAAAGCACATTTTTTTTATGTCTGATTTGTTCAAGTTTACAGAGATGTACGGGTATTTGATATAAGTGTGTGCTAGTTTTTCATATGCCATGAGAATTCAGCATTAAATAATAAGCCATTCAATAATAAAAAAATAATAATAAACAATAATAATATTTTTTTTAATAATAAACATGTATGCGTGTACTGATTGATTCGTGGAAAAAGAACTGAATCTGTTCTGGAGGTGAAAGTGTCACCGACTTATTTACATTTGAACCGTTTACAAGAAGGGTGAAATGTTATAGATAACACAATGGATATCGTATATGACAGTTTTATCAACGTATGTACGAAGCAAGGTTTGTTTTATTAAAAACATTTTATTATTTAAAAACAAACAAAAACTTTTCAGCCTTAAGAGGTATAGGCTGCATTGTAAAAGCAAATTATTAAACAAAACAAACAAAAAAGTTAATCGAAAAAGGGCTTTGAAAACGTATTATAACTATTTTTTAAGAAAATTGTAATTTGTCTAATCTATATCCACACATGTTCGTGTTCCTTGTTCTTACTATGCATGCCCAGAGCCCGTCTCTCTGCTATGCCTTTTTTTGTACTGTTTTATTTATGCAATTTAAAAAAAAAAAAATCCGTTTCGCGGAAATGAGTCGGTCGGCCTTCTACGGAGCCCCAAAAGGGACATGATGAAGAAAAAAAAATATGAGATGAAGGAGTAACTTTGCCGAGTAACTTTGCGCAGGCTCTCAATAAAGAGCTCAAAACCTCCCATCACTAAAGTGAAAACGACAAACGTCTGCTAAAAGAGAAAGAAAAAAAGAGAAAACGTCTGCTTTTCAGCCAATCAGTTCGGCCGTACGTCACGTTACGTAAATAATATTCAGGAGCCAAGCCTTCGCAGTAGTAGGATTTGTAAATCCGTATGGGGTGTTGTACTGCCGTTTTTTACCAGCAGTGGACAGCAGCAAGCAGCAACAGTCTCTCCAGAGGTGGATGTGTGGGATTGAATCAGGGCGAACTGGGCAGCCACTGTCATAGAGAACCGCACAGAACTAATACAATAGCGAAACATGGCTACTGAGACGATATCAGCCTGCACAGGATCCAGCTTACTACAGCCAATAAGCGAGATAACCAACCTTCCGTTAGATCAGGTACATTTCTGCTATTTGCATTTTATCAAATGAATACTGGAGGCACAAAACCCTCAATACAGCAGCTTTCATTGGCATCCAGGTCCTTCTACAAATCCTTAACAGGCTGTGCACGAAAACATTTGGTCAGGACAATGAAAACGTTGCATTTTTAATATTTCCTCTCGAAATTTATGACGTCTGACTGAGCAATCGCATATTTCCGTCGGATTGAGTTGATGGTGTGCTCATGAAATGTGTCATTTGCCGCGGTGATGAAATGGATGACGAACTACTCGAGGATTTGAAAATGTGGAATTTAATTCATATATAACCTAAATGAATGTAGGCATACATAAGATACAGGGGAGAAAAAAACAGTAGTCTGTGTCGGCACTTTTAAAGAAACGTCATGATGTTGCTACCCAAGGCAGTCTTTTAAAGATGTTTCTTTGTGGTTATCTCTGTTTGCACGGGGCCATATAACGTTATACTCACTCACAAATTTTGGGCTTGGCCCTTTTTATATATATATCTGTCTCCACACAAACATACACTAAAAATGGCTAAACAGACACTAAGCTTTTCATTTTTTTTTAACTACAAATTATTGGTCAGGAAATTGGAGGACTTTAAGCGAATGCACTACTTTAAAAAGCCGTTGTTGTTTCAGAAAAGCAGTTTTTGGGAGAATATGGGAAGTCGTGTGAGGGGTGATGCTACAGAGCTATGTCTTTGAAAACCTGGTGCGAAATATAATAATAAATGCATCTCTGCCACAGTGAAGCATGGAGGAAGAGGTGTCATTTTGTGGGGAGGCTTTTGGTAATCTACTTTATTGTGAAACGTCATTTAATGCATTAAAGTACTGGATAATATTGCAGTATGGCTTGCTTCCCACAAATGAAAAAAATATTCTCTAAAGAGGAAAGGTTATTTTTCAATAAGACAATGCTCCTGCCCAAATTGCAAAGACAAACAAATATTGGCTTTAAAACAAGTCCATGAGGATCATGTTTTGGCCTAGTCAAAGTCCAAATTTGAACCCTATAGTGAATAATATCTCGTCTCACATTAAGCTCAAATGAATTGGGAGACATTTTTCAACTACTCATGACTCTTCTTCTTGTGACTCTTCTTCTTGTAAAAAGCTGTCTGCAAGTTGGGAACATACTAAGTTCCTTTGTGCAGTTCTAGCTAATTTCCTGACCAGTAAAATGTGATTTAAGTGGTTAAGACTACTAAATAGTTTGCCATTTTTTGGTGTGGACAAAAATATATGAAATATATTTATATATGAAATTTTGCTGCTCATATAGATGGCCAAAAATCCTGTCTAATTATGCAGCGCACTCGATTTTGAAACGGCTATGTCACTGTATGTTCCACAGAGAATTGCAGCTTGTGTGAAAGTCGTGTTTTGAATCCGTGTTCTCTAAAATACATGATAAACAAAGTAGAATAACTGGTGAAATCACATTACATGGTCTTTTTCTCCCAGGAAATATTGGAGCAATTTATTTTTTTTAAGTGTTAGAGACAGGAAAATCTATTAGGCCTACGTAACACGCATTTACACCTTAAATGGTCTACCTTTATTGCTTTGTAAATTAGCCTGTACCAGTAGATGCAAAAAAAAGTTAAATTATAAAAATAAATACATGACCTAAGGTCAAGGACAAATGCTTGTCATGGAGGGTATGCCATATTATGAAGATAGGAGGATGGTGCTAATGATCTTTTTCACTAAAAATGTTTGACAGTGGTAACAGACCGAATGGGGCTTTTTGTTTAAAAGCATTTCAGCCATGAGTAAATAATTTGTACTTAGTTGAAACCAAATCCCATAGATATATATAATATCTAAATCTTTGTAATTTTTCTAAATCAGAATGGCCAGGACTAGTGATTTATTACATTATAGGCTATTTAATTATATATATATATAGGCTGCTATATTGATTTAGTACAGACAGTTGGAGCTTAGTAAAGATGTTTGAAGATATGGCGTTGTCTGTGCTCATATTTTTATAGCAAACAAAAGGCATACACAGTACTAACGTTCAAAAGTTTGGAGTTGGGTGAAATTTTTCAAATATTTAAATTTTTCTTATGCTCTCCAAAGCTGCATTTATTTGATCAATGCCGTTAAAACAGCCATATTGTGATGTATTATTACAATTTAAAGGGACACTTCACCCATTTGCATTAAGCTTTGTAGAGTTTGTAGCTCTTTAGAAACCCAGTCATATTTCTGAATGGTCATGGTTTATTCCCTTATTTTCCCCTGAGATGAGATGAGAGGAGTGTTTTACTTCCTGCTTATAATGACGTAAAAATTTTGTCATTTTGTGTTTTAATAAGCAGGAAGTCATATTTCATTAAAATGTGTAGTGAATACAAACATTAGTGCATTATTATTCAAGGGTGTGGGACCCAGTCACCCTACAGGCCTATTGCAGGACTTGCACCGGCAGATACTGAATCTATATATCAGCCATCTTGTTTTTGGAAGCTAAGCTAATAAACACTGTGGAGATAGGAAGTATAATAATGATGGAAGAAACTAAACATGAAATGGAAGAAGAGGATTTGAGAGTCTGCTGCTCAAATCTGATGTTCGTGGCTGTCTTTACGAGTCGCAGTATAGTGAAGAGCAGCTGAGGCTGATGGAGGAACAGGAGGCGGCTGCCTGTCGCGGTCAAAGAGCCCGGACTGGCTCGAGCTGACTCGGACTGCTGTCCATGTGCTCTCACTGTGAACTACGAACACAGATAGAGTCCGTCTGCTGCAGAGAATCTCAACAATGGCTATTTCTCCTGAACGAAATCTCTGAATCAGACGAGCACACAGACGTTTGTGTTGTGATGTGAACCATCCTAGTTTCGCCTGACTGAACATCCAGGTATCATGCAGTAATTCACCATATAGGAATAAATACAAACGAGGAGTAATTCACTAATGAGTTTGCTAATGTAACATTAACGGGGTTTGTTGTTGTAGGAAGAAGGAGGCGGGAACCGGCAAACATTTAAACATTTTAATAGTAAAATGAACAAATACAAAACGAAAGTATAAGCCAGCAGCCCCTCATTGACGACTGCTTTAACGTTACTCACAACAGAAACAAAACATCATAAAATCAGGCCTCTCTCGATCTGCCGTCGTCGCTCATTTTATGCGTTCGCTCCTCCGTGAGAGACGCGAGACCGGCGCGGTGTCTTTCATTATCACTCACGCCACCGGCCTCACGCCGTCCTCTTGCGTCCCTCGCCCTCGATCGTCCTGCTCGCCACAGCCAACTAACTAGAAATTTTGTGACAGCTGACAACTCTGGTGACAGCTAACGTTAGCCTTGTAGACGGAAGAGTGAATTCTCTGACGTGTGCGCAGTTTCAGATTAGTGGGTGTGGCTTGCGGAGCTGTGGAAAGTGGTGCATTGTGGGAGTTGTTGTCTTACATACAAATGCATCCCTTGGTTATTTTCTGTATTTTCTTCGTCAAGAGGGCAGCAAATTCAAAAATTCTTTTACATTTCGACTACATATATATATGATCCACTTAAAATAAAGATTAATGTTGAAATGGGTGAAATGCTCCTTTAAAGTTACTTAACTGTATTTAATATATTTTAATTTATTCCCGTGATGGCTAAACTGAATTTTCAGCAGCCATTACTCCAGTCTTCGGTGTCACTCACATGATCATTCAGAAATCATTCTATGCTGATTTGGTGATCAGTAAACTTTTCTTATTATTATCAGTATTGAAAACAGTTGTCACCCTGATCCCAATCTTTTTGAACGGTAGTGTAGACACTTTATATGTAGGTTTGTTTGAAAAGTCAACTCCTCTAAGGTGTCTTGTTGATGGAGAATAACTCCGAAGTGAGAACAGACTGTAATGTGAGCAGAAATTGGCTAATGTTGCACTACCACTGCCAGACACTGGACTCCTGTTACACTTGGGCCTAAAAGGGAGAAAGTCTCTAATGCATTTTGCCTCTTGTGCAGTTTGTGGTTGGTTTGAATCAGACAGTTTCCTTCTGCAACAGAATGTACCGGTAGTTAATTCTGTAATTTTTGTTTTGGACGCATTAGCTGCTGCATTCATCAAATGATAGTGCATTTCATCAGTGTTGTTGTCAGGTCACAGCAGGTCATCAGCATCAGTGTTTTAACGTTCACATCAAGAACATGCCCTTTCACAGTCGTGGATTGTTGGGTCAAAAGGTCAAAGCCTAAATAAATAAATAAAAAAAACGTCCTCAGAGTTTTGTGATCAGTTTGACTTAGGAATTCACCTTGCATTTTTTATTATTATTGACTCATCCAGGAGTATATATTTGTTTGACCAAATCCAGATGGGAAACCTGTTTTTTATGTAATTATAATTGTAAGTGTATTCCGGGTTTTTACAATATCGTGGTCATATCTGTATATCGGTCGATAAATATGACTTTTTTTATATTGTTAGTGGTATCGGTCTGAAGTTATTTTAACAGAATGTTCATAGGATAGGACTCAATATTTAATTCATCCCACTTTTTGTTAAACATAAATAAAAATGAAATTTGAAACATGTAGGCTTTTTGGTATGTTTCTTTTATTTTTTGTTACATTTGTGAAAGTTATATGCTATATTTATAAAATAAACTTTTATTTAAAAAAAAGTTGGCCTAAATTTGTTAAAATATATTTTAGTATCATGCAGTTTTCCACAAAATTTACGCAAAAATCTGGACCTTTAATATGATCATTCGCTTTTTTGTTTTGTTTTGTAATAAGCCTGTATGCCAATTATTGATTATTTGACATAGCATTAAAAAGTGATTGATATATTAGACAAAATTTGCATATTGGTGCACCCCTGGTGTGTTCAATGATCAAGGATCACAATGCATGTTAACATTTTATGGTCTGCTTAACCATTTGACTGTGAGAGGTTTCGGTTTCTTGAGCTGAATGAATGGGTGAAGTCGAAGGCAGTGTTCTCATCAAACAATGCCACAATACCTGACTTTTGCTTAACAAAGACCCTTATGCCTCATTAATGCAAATGACACCTCTGTGTGTGTGTGTGTGTGTGTGTGTGTTATTGTGTGGGGCTCTAAATTCATTAGTCAGCTGTTGTGCACTACCTGATCTGTGGTGCCTTTGCCTGTTTGATTGAGTTCAGGGCTTACAGTAATAAATCATATGAAGTGCTGATCTCAGAGCATTTGCTCAACATGTGGATCTGTATGGCAACTAACAACTTAAAGGGATAGTTTACCAAAAAATAACAATTTGCTATTAATTTACTTGCCTTTAGGTCAGTTTTGTTTTGTTTTTGGGTTAACTATCCCTTTAAATAGAACTGGTAGTTTTGAGTTGGATCTGATTTTTAACGTTTTTTTTGACGAGACTCTTTCTGAACAATAGAACAAGGTCTCCCACAGGAGGAGAAAGCCTCTATGCTCTTTGCTAATTACTCAAGGAGAGAACATTATTCCCATGGGTGTCCTTATGGAACCAATGCTGAGTCCAATAATTGATTTAAATCAGTGAGCTGATTTAGAGGCAGATTTGATTGGTTATTTACATGTTTTTTTGAGGAAACAAAAATGTCAATTTACACTCAATTTCAAGTTACACAAAAAACTATTTACACTCTCAAATTATCAAACTCATCCTGGATGTTTAGTAGGGTGTAACGATATTTGAATCGAGCCAAAAAAACGCGATACAGAGCTCACGATTCTAATCGCGATACTCTCATTGCGTACCAAACACGTCCTGCCCCGCCCCCTGCTATCCTGGCCCCGCCCAGCCTGGCTCGATGGACCTCATGTCGTATGTGTACAGTACACAACGAATTCAGTTAACAGCATTTGCAGATTTTTTTAAATCTTCGTGAAACGTTTAATTGTAATTTAATTAATTTTAAGACAAAGACAATTTTTCATTAAACCACTGTTTAAAAAAAAAAAGAAGCAATTTTAGCTTTCTAAACTGAACCGAGATGTCAAAACCGTGGGAAAACCGAACCGTCAGTTTTGTGTATCGTTACACCCCTAAGGCTGTTCAGTGTGAGTCATGTGTTTCTTTGGATCCTAAATTGGCATGGTGCTCATTTGATTTGGAAAACGCTTGATCATTTGTCTTCATTGAGTAATGTGGAGCAGTGGGCTCTCTGTAGGCCGAGTATCTCACAAGAAGATGCAGATTAATTTAGCAGGTCTCCCGGGCATAAGAATCCTAGTGTGAGTGCTTTTTAGAGACTGCAGTTTACCCCGTTACTCAGCATTTTCGCTCATGTGCTGGAGGCAAAAAAATCCTTCCTCACGTTGCCACATTGCTATTTTCTGGATTACATAACAAATGAGGGCCATCCAAGAATTATGTGTGCAAACAAAGGTTGGCCTGAGAAATGCAAGACACACTACAAAACACTTCAGTTACCCTTTAAAAAGTCAAAAACTTTTAATCCAATAATAACTTTTATAGAGACTGATTATACCAAAGGTTTTGACATATTCATACCATATTTACATCATTATTTAATAACGCCCATTTAAAGTTAATTAAATAACATGTATTATTTTGTATTTTATTGATTTGTTGGATGACTAGTCAACCGTTATGACTCATGCATAATTGTTTCTTCTTTTGGTCCTTTTGTTAGCTAAGAAATGCCATTTCATCTCAAAGCAGGAAGTATTGAAGTATTTTGTAAATTATTTTTTATTATGAAATAAATTTTTATGGCCAATCATCTCATGAAGAGCTCTGTAAATTTCTGTTTAAAGTAATAATAAGATCATCTGATCTATAAGTGATGCTAAGTGCAAGCAAGGATAAGTGATATCCATTTCTCTCCAATTCCAATCCATTTCCAAGATGAATTAACCAACTTTTGCATTTGTACCTCATTCGACATTCATATCCCTGATGCGTTGTTTTGGAAGCTCTTGGAACGGTCCATCTCCTCCAGATTTCACCGTAGCTTCAAGGACTTATTATTATGTAATGGTTATCCTTACCTGCTCAATTGACAGGAGCATGAGTGCACCATGTGCATTAGCAGCACCAATAAATAATTGAGTATCTAATGCACTGTTTGGAGGAAGCACTTATTGCTCAAGAGCTATTTAATCATCGTATAACTTCTCGCCATGTAATTCCAATGCTATAGCCAAGGTCAGGTGTTTGATTAGGGAGATTAATGGGTTAAGTTTTGTAGAGCTCACCCTGCCACAGATGGTTCTTGCTTAGATGTTGTAATGATGGACCTTCGTGGATATGGAGCTGGTTTGAGAGGAGATTTCGAGAGGGATTCTTGCTCTATATACATTATTCTGCCTGCCCAAAATGTCCATGTAGAATAAAACAAATAGAATTGTAGTTCAGTTGCATTCTCATTGCAGAGATATGAAAAATGATCCTTTGCATTGATCTCCATAGAAGTGCCTGGTGTGGAAAGCAGATCAATCATCCAAATTGTGTGGCTTTTGACAGCTGAAAAGACTGATGACTGAAACGGGCAGCTTTCATTCTGTACCTTAGTGTCCTTTTTTATTTTTAGGAGGACTGTGTCCTAGCAACAGGCTTCTCAAGAACTGCCACAAAAAGCCGACGCAGTTAAAGCTGAAGTGTGTCATGTCTGCACCTCTAGTAGTGACATTAAATGGAACAGCAAAATAGTGATTGCTAGATTTCCCAAATACTTTCCTTGTCTGATATTGGTAGGCCAAGCAAAGCATAAATGGCCTTAACTGAAGAATTGGTTATTCATCACCATAATCAACTTTGATTTTTTTTCTTATCATACAGGACATATAACAAAAAATGCATAAATACATCATGATATGTGATGTTTGGCTGAATGTAGTTCAGCACACTGTTGGCACATGCTAGCCATAATCTTGCCAATGCTTCTTTTCTTTGTTTTAAATCCCTCATATTTATCTATTTCGGGTCCTGATTAGGAGACAACGAGCAAATAAAGTTTTGTGCCGTGCTGCTTATATTTATCAAGCAGTAAAAACGCCCCTTCCGCGCCCAAAACAAGTCATCTGTGGATGAGAGTCCAATGCAAGGGATCAACATTGTCCTGCACGTGACACACAATAAGTGGGATGAAAATTTTAGAATGACACTATAGCTGTGTCCCAATTCAGAGGCTGCATCCTTCAAAGGCTGATTGCGTTACAGCGGCCAGACGCGGACTGTCTCAATTCGAAGGCTCCTTTAAAATGTGTCCTTCGTTTCAATGAATCCTTCACAGCCTTGCCTAGTGTTCATTGCGCTGAATTGACGCCAGGATTTTGTTGTGAGAAATTGAACGCATTGTTAGGTTTCAGCTCAACTTTTTCACTCAAATATTTTTGATACAAATGTAAAAAATCATTAAGCTGTTCAAATGTCCATGGTGAACATATTTAGACTGTTAAATGTTTTTTTAAAATATAAGTTTAATATAATTAAAAAAAAAAAAGTCTAGTGCAAATGTTACTGTCACTCATCAATGGCAGTTGTCACAGTTCTTTGTCAGTTTGGCGACAATAACATTCCTATGTAGGCTAGACTGTCCTATTAAACAACGATCGGTTTGACCTTCGAAGGATGCAGCCTCTGACATTGGGACACCTTATATTCAACAACTACATCTTATTCCGTGCCTAATTACGTCATTCCACCACCATTTCTACATCACTGCACATGCAATGTCTTATAGAACTGATTAGAAACTGTTCAAACCACCCTTTCCAATCCAAATTAAATTACAATCGAATTTGGCCACTTCAGTCCGATTGACATGGTTGGCTACATGTGACTTTTTATTTCAGCTGTGCTACTAGAATGATTATAAATGGATATTTAGACTGTTAGATTTGTGCTCACACCCAAAGTGCGTGCACATAAAGTATATTGGCTATATAAAACAGTATAATGGGTCCGTGCGTCAGTTCTTAAAGTGACAGTAGGCAAATATACCGGCTGCCAAATTATGAGATGCTATTAAAAATATTTATATGGTACTGTAATTAGTCCCCTATGGTACCCGTATCCAAATTGTGGCCAGTGAAAACGCTAAGTGGCTAGTAACTTTTGAAAACCACTAGCCACAGTGGCTGGTGAGCTAAAAAAGTTGACGTCAAGCCTTGACTACATCCCTCTGGACTTATTTCATTCTTCGTTGCGTGTTTTTTCCAACATTGACTGTCACAAATGACAAAAAAAAAGAACTTAGAAAAGACTTAATGGCTGATATCACAAAGTACTTTTGACATCCCTTATTCTTTTATTCGTTCTCTTTATTCAGTCCATCTGATTTGTTCTGACAATGTACTCTTTTCACACAGTGTGATGATGCATTTCCACCTTTATTTACTTTGGAAATTTAGCATCTCAGCAGTGACATTCACCTGATGAAGTGAGAAAGCCTTTTTTCTCTTTCTCCGCATCAGCTGAAATGATGAATCTTCAGGATATTTCCAGCCAAGCCCAAGAACAGTTGTCTTGCCTCTGAGTCTTGCATACAGAATGAAATCGGATTTATCTGCTGCTTATCAGAATCTGTTGGTTTGGCAAATTCTCTGATGTAGCCAGCTTCTGCATGAGCTCTGGGGTGATGGGTTCGTCTACACTGACACAGGAGACAAGGCACCAGGTAACCTGGACATAAAGGAGACTAGGACTGTAATGAGACACATCAAGGATCATTAATTAAAGAAGATAGTGAGAGACAGAAAGAAAGAGAAGTCCAACTTTTCTGGCCAGCTTGCCTTATAACAGCAACATGTCAACATGGAGCACCGCAGTGCAGACTCAGAGCTGCTAAGTTATTGATGGAGGTGAGCAGGTTCAAGGCTGTTATTTGAGTTCCTCATGCCACTTGTATATTGGATATATGCTCATCTGCCATATTATACCCATAATTTCAAGCCAAGAGCAACTATATTAAAGAGGTCAGAAGTGAATGAGTATTGACTAGCGATGCACAACATGTAGGTTATGAGGTTATAAAAAACCTAGCATTTCGAGATTAAAGTCGAAACTATTCGAGATTAAAGTCGAAACGATTCGAGATTAAAGTCGAAACGATTCGACTTTAAAGTTGAAACGATTCGAGATTAAAGTCGAAACGTTACGATATCATGTCTTCCATAGAAGTGTGTGCATTCATAACAGTGCGCATCCACTGGCTCAGAGCACGCGTTTGTGTGTGCAAATAAATGCACTTGTGAAGTCGAGCTGCCATGGATCAACAAAATAGTAGCTTTTTACTAAATTCTACAAATTTTGATATTCCACACAAGTGCTAATTTACCAACAAGTATTACCATGGCGTTGCCTATAGACGAGCGAACAAACTCCGCCAGAGTAGGTGTCACAAACTTTATGTGGCAGTGTTTTCGTGCTCGTCTAGGCAACACTATCTGGGTTGAGAACACATCAGGAACCGTTCTGTCTCCCTCTGCACTGTAAATACATTCTGAAAACATCTTAAGTGCATCATTCTGTATCCAATCATTTGGTATACATTTAACCATATACTAGTAAATGAGGCAAGGGTGTAGAGTTATATTCAAGCTATTTTAAGGCATGAGCATTTTTTTTTCCAAGGAAAAAACATTTAAATATGTTATGTTGAATGATCAAAGATGAATTTTAAGGGATGAAATTATTGACTACAGGGCGATGATTTTAATAGTTTCACTAAAAGTGCTTTTATCTGGCAAAATAATTACTACAGAAATGGGCTTATTAGTAGGTTTTGTCATGCTGAATCATTTAAAACATTCAAAAGTTTAAATATTCATCTGCTTTGGTTTAGATGGGTGTTTAAAAGGCTTGTCGAGTTCAGTAACTTGGTTTGTTTTTCCTTTTTTTTTTTCCCGCTGCTTTCATTTACATGGCTGTTAAAGGAGAGCTTGTTAATGAGCTGTAATGTTCGCTCGAGGCTACTCTTGTCTCTCCTTGGCTGCCCTTAACTTCAAGAGGGCATGAAAGCATGCTTTATAATCTGTATTGATATATTGAGTTAGTGTCACTTTTCATGGCACCTTTTCTCTAAGTCTGAATCTAAGCAGGATGTGCCCTCTGTTTACTTGGTGCTGAGAACCGAAACACTGTGGTAAAATAAGTAAATCCGTAATGGGCGCATATCACAATGTGCTGCTGTAAAGTGAAATATTAAGCTTTCTTTTGGAATTACATTAACTATTTTAGGAATTATTAGTATGATCAGGAATCATTTGCTGCTAAAGAAACATTTTATTATCATCAATGTTGAACACAGTTGTGCTGGTTGATATTTTGGTGGGAATTTCAGTAATATTTAGTCCAACATTAAGAAGATGAAATTGTAAGGCCATTTCAGTTTTTATGGCACATTTGTTACAAATTTTTACCATTTAGCTGTGTGATTTACTGCAGGTTTTGTGTGTGCTTCATGTTTGTTGCAAGTATAACAGGTGGACAGATGGAACTGAGTGAGAGAGCAACAGGAAGTCTGCAAAGAAAGCAACAGAAGCTGGCAAACGAGTCTGTCAAAACTGATTGATGATCCTTCATCTGTCTTGGAATATGTATGTTGTGTCTAAAACATTATGTGATCCATCCATAATTATGTGTAACCGCATGCAAGGATTGTATGGTTCATAATGGACAGTTTTTTGCTGTCACTGAATTAGTTTTACTACTTTCAATTCATGAAATTTTTAGGGGCGTTTACAAAGGCATATTCTTTGAAATCAGATGTTGTAATTTCGAGCTCGGGTCATTTCGAGGATGTGTGGCTCACTTATATTTTTGCTGTGCAGCCTGCATTTAAGCATGCTTTGTAAAAAAAAAAAAAAAAACAGAGTTTGAGATTTCTTTTGACATTTTTACAATTACAGCACTGCTAGTATTGCCATGCTGCCAAGAATCTCCCATAATCCCTTTGGTTTGGTCTGCACAGATCACACTGGGTCGCCTGACATGTATTGGATGTTTCAAAAACAAGTTTTCTCCTTCCTTATTTTGGTGGATTTATTAAGTGCTGTTCTACAGCTGTTGAATACAGATGTTGATGATTACGACAGAGTTTTTTTTCTAGCATCCTTACATTTGGTGTGTAAATTCTTGAATTACTAGACAGCAATCAAAACTGAAATATATACTCAGCTATTCTGCAGACTTGTGATGAATTTTATGTGCAATAAATGTTATTTGCAGACGTTTGGTTGAAGATGGTGTGTATATGTCTGTCTTCAAATGACTTACAGCTGAAATTTCACAGCTGTGTCCAGTCAAGAAACAACTCCCAGACTCATGCTGTTGATGTCTTTGGCTTTTACAAGAAGCATGTCAGTGTGAAGCCCAAGGCATTATCTTTTAAGTAGGTCACAAGGCTTGCAGGGTCCTGAAATACTGTAGGAACCTCACTGAGAATCCTGCCAACTTTCTAAAGTGTTCTTCTGGAACACTGTTAAATCATTGTTTTCTGACCGTGTCTGTCACTGTTTGTTGTGATTTGGGAATGATATTTTTTCTTGCTTATTATTACTTCTAAATTCCATTGTCTGTCTACACATTACACAATCTTCACACCTGTTTCCAGCATCACATATTGTGTTGTTTCTATACACACTGTAATTACAGCCTATCAGAAAATATTTGATGTTGAATGTACAGCAATGTGGAGCGATATTCGGACCAATGGGGTTTCACTGTGGGTGGGGCTACCTAGCATGACCAAATGGTTATGGAAACCAAATGACACTTGATGCTTGTCACTTTGATGGGAACGAATGTAATATACTATAAGACTAGTTGTACTATTAATGTGTTCTGTTATGTCCTAAAAAATGAGTAATCCATCACTTAAAATGTAAAACTAGTATGTATGTAAGTGAATTGTGAAATTGTTGTATTTTGTTTTATTCTAAAAGCTCTATTACAAATATAATGGTTTTAAATGTGCTAATTTCAACATTTTTTGTCAAGAATTTAAATTAACCATATGCATTAATAAAATGAATTAATAATTATTCTTTTTTTAATTTATGAATAAAAAATATCCTTCAAATAAATTAAAATAATTATATATTTAATTAAAAGAATTACTCTCAGAGCTGACATACAATCAAATCTGAAAATGTCTAAATTAAATATATTTGATTAAAATATCAGCCTTTTAACCATGAGTTCAGTTAATTAGTTATTTTTCTATTTTTCTTTTCTTCCAGGTGAACTTCGTAGTATGTCAGCTCTGTGCCCTGCTCACGGCCGTGTGGTTCAGGCTCTATCTGCACCCCAGCAAGACAAGTCCTTTTGTGCGGCATGTGGTGGCCACACTGCTGGGCATCTACTTTGCCCTCTTCTGCTTTGGCTGGTGAGTATTTCCATACTGACGCATCCCTCTGTGTGTCCACAAGGAAATTGAAACCAGCTTTTGCTTGTACTCCCTGCTGCTGGACTGCAGGATATGTGGTGGTGTGACTTTCCAGAAAGATACAACAAATGCCAATCAATACGAAATGTAGCGGTCTGTGAAACTACAGACATTTGATACAGAATAAACAAACAGCTTGAAAGCAATAAAGGGAGCTGAAGCTGACGTCAAGTATCAAATTATGTGGAATATTTCAGTTGTAAATGCACCTATATGACTCAAGGCCGGAATTTTTTTAAAAGCTGCAAAATGAATCTCATTACACCATTTGATTCATATCAAAGATGGATTTGAACAGTGGAAAACAGAAATACAAGTGAAGAATTTTTGTTTCAATTGTTTCATTATACAAAAAATTGCTTTTATATTTATAGTATAATCATTGAAATGTACAATTTGCAATTAGGCCTAAAAGGGTTTCATTTATTCATTTGTTTTTTGGAAACATTATCTTTTAGAAAAATCAATATTCAGAAAAAAATATCATGGCTAACTCACAACAAATGATTTATCAGTATTCCAGAAAAAACATCTGAAGGTTGGCATGACTCTTGTGGCATGTGATCCTCTTACATTTTTGTGTCCGATCATATAATTTCCTACCATTAAATTTAATGACATTTATTAATAATAATATTAATAATATATCCAGCTCATATTTTTAAAGAACATTTTTTTTAATTTCCAGTATATTTAGCTAAAAACCTTTAGAGAATTCCTGCCGATACTAACATCATTTCAGATACATTAGTGTCTGTGTTGTGAGATCACTATCAGGCATGCTCAAGGTTGTATTGATGAGTCAGTGGCGACTCAGATCTGGAACTCATTAACATCTCATTTAATAAGACAAACAGATCAATAGTCCACATTGAAAGATAGAGAGACTTCTGCTTGCTAATTAGTCGCATCTTTTCAAACGCTTATTAAAGTGTCTTTGTTTGTATTTGTGTGCGTTTAAGTGGTTCTGACTTAGATAAGCTTAGACCGTTCCCTTTGGTGAGTCTGGGTAATGGGCATACAAATTTGGCTCTTCAGTGAAGACAGAGCAAAAACTTTGCCAAGATTGTTTCAATAACATGTTGAATCAGCAAAAGAAAAGTAATAAAAAAAATATATATATAAATGCACCCACAGTGTGTATTTTATATATATATACACACACACACACACACACTTCACAAAAAAAAAAAAGAAAAGATTTTTCATGCTGATCCAGGTAATTTGCATTTACAGTAAAAAAAAAAAAAAAAAAAAGTACCAGACCTTTCCTGTATGAAAAAGTTCATTGGCTCTTTTAACCACAAAGTAGAACTATATTCCTACTGCTGCCATATTAAGCATTATAAAATTAAGAAAACATATCCACAAGTTTCCTACGCCCCATGAGGCCTTGCGTCAAAAGTGGGCGCGACTTCCGGTTGGAAGTAAACAAAGCCTGATTTGACATGCTTGACACTCGTTCACTCAACAGTTGACAGTCATTCAAGTTATAGCGATCCAAACTAGCTAATGATGTGGGAACACAACCTCAACGAAATTCAAAAGGGTGAAATAACAGTACCTTTACCCTCCGCAGTAGTTGATTGGGAGTATTATAATAACATTATTAATAATCAATACTCATCAAGGCATGGTGACAGACAGTTGTGCGAGCTGACAAACAAAATAAAAAATACACACTTAGTCATTGTGCTTTGGTCGGAGTTTATTCAAAATTATAAATGAATGTGCTTCTTGAATACATTAACTGGCACATTTGGTATTCTGTCAACACAGGCTTTGATCCTGAGTTTAGGTGTAACATCAGTAGCGAACAGCCAATCACATGCTGATAGAGTTTATAGAACTCTACAGGAAGATTCGTCGTCTTTTGGGAGGTGATGGAAACTACAGTCGTTGGCAGGATCAGAGACGGGCTCTGGCAGGATCACTCTGATTTCGTTTTCAGCTTATGTTCAAAACAATCACGTTTAAGCCACTGAATTAGTTTAGTCCGGTTATACATACAACCGTGAACAGCACATGTTGTCCCTGAGCTCCGTAACGACATCTCTCATAAAGATTTGCGTCTTTAAATAGTAAAATAATTCTCCGAAAAACAGCTAGTCTCTTCGCTAACTAACACACAAAATACCATTGGAATGCTACTTCCGCCGCGTCACCGGAAGTTTCACCCACTTTATTTTTTACAGGAGCGCCCCTCGGAAACTTGTGGATATTGCTTTTAGAAACTGCATTTTCTCTCTATTCTACAGGTATGCGCTTCATTTCCTTCTCCAGAGCGGCATTACCTACGGCATAATGATTCTGACCGGAGTCGAGCACATGCACAAGTGAGTCCATATTTTTACATCTTTAGAATCAACAGGCAACATTGAATTAATGTTTTTTTTACTTTATTGAAGACCCTATGAAATGGCTGGGCACGTACAGCATTTTCTGTAATCAGTTTGTTTTCACATAACTGACCCTACAGTTCTAAATCCAACTGCCAACTCTTTAGTTGCCATTTGTCTGGTTACCTATTGGGGAGAAACATCTGATGTGTATCATTATATTAGATCTGTGCGGTACATAGGTCTTAATAATATTGGCTGTCTGTTTATTTCTGTTCATTAATGTTAATCTAACAATTGTAGTATCATGGGGGGAAAAAAGTTGAACATATATTTTCCCTATAGAAATTTAGTTTTTACTTGGTGTGTGCCAAATTTGGTGGTATTACCAGTGATTTTAAGGTATGGTTGCTTGATGATTTTGTTTTGGTCACAAAATTGACTTTGCTTCCCTAAGCGACCTCAAAAAGGTATTGCTCTGTAATTTTTTGTCTGATTCCAACAAATCTTAATTTTGAAGATTTTTTAATAGAGAATGTGAAAATAATATTAATTTCTAATAAAATCATTTTTGAAAATGTGCTCATTGTGACTTATTTTGCCAGCACAGGTCACAAATGCTGATTTGGTTAAAAAAAAACAACATTTTTTTTTAATAATTAATAATTTCTTATCATTAATATTGTGAGCTTAATATTTTTGTGAAACATTCTTTTTCAGGATCTTGGGTTAATAGTAAGTTTTTAAAAAAAGCATTTATTTGAAAGAGGAATCTTTTGTAACATTATAAATATATTTGCTGAAAAATAGTATTCAATTCTTTTAAAAAAAAGTGTTTAAAAAAAGTGTTTTAAAAAGTGTTTACTTATTGTGGCTCTGCCTCTGAAAGTATTTTTCTTTTTTGTTGACATCAGCAAGAGTACATTAGTCAAGCCAATCAATTCCTGTTGATTAAAATAAAGTACAGTCCCTTTTTTTATTACATGTCATTTTTCATATGTCACAATACAGAAGTACAACTGTGAACACTTTTACATTAAAAACGTTTTACTTCAAATTCAATAGAACCCATTGAGCAGACATGTGTGAATCCTTCATAGCCCCCATTTCATTCAAAAGGTGAAGTAAGGTCTATGCAGATTGCAGATTGAAATTGTGCCCTTTCTTCTGATGAAAGAGTTGAAAACTGACCCAAAGATAATTATAATGAGACATCATTCCCTTCACTGGCTGACCATCAGTCACTGTCCTCCTCATGGGTGTAATAAAATCTTCCATTATTTCCCTGCTGCTGTCTCCTGCCAGCTGCCAGAACCTTCTTACTAGGTGGTAAATATAAAACTGCCTCAATGTCAGACTTTTGCTAAATGGCCCTTTAGGGACATTTTGTTTCAAATGAAGTGATATTACCGTCTTCGGAACATTCAGGAGCAGTTTTTAAGGTAGACAATTCTTTTTTTTTTTCAACTCCTTTTTCAGTCTTCTATTGGTGAGTTTTTAGGAAAGGCGATTGACGTGAATGGTTGTGTCGTTTTGGGAAACATACAGCGGTTGAGACCATTCTGTTTTTGTATGCCTTTAGGAGGGCAAACAGTTTTGCAGACCAGCAAAACACACTTGCATTGTTGAATGGAAAGCACACGCACAACACGCACACCGAGTCTATCTTTGTACTCACACCTGCAGTGTCTGGGGACCTGAGCTGAATGTGTCATCACTAAAGCTTGAGTGTGTGCGTGTATGTATAAGAAATAATGAGAAATACTGAGAGCTTCTGTTGTGCTGATTTCCCCTAACTTTGTCTGTGAGATAAAACAGATCTTACATTTTAAAACCATGTGATTAGTGGACTAATAACCCCCTGTTGTCATGTAACTGAACACATCAGAAGCTAAATAGTTTGGGACTTAATGTGATTTGCTTTAAAAAAAAGAAGCTGTGGCTGATGTCTTACACAGCTCTCAATCAGTACGTTTACATGCACAATAGAAAACCACTTATTGCCAGATATCAACATTCACGTTTGCATCTTGTCCACACTGCTTTTTCCCTGACTTATTCATGATTCAGGAAACAAAGCAAAATATGCTACTTGCTACTAAATGCATCAAACAAAACTAACCTGGCAGACCGAATGATCAGAAAAAGTAGAGATTTGTTAAAGTACTGGACATTTACCGTGCTTATACAGTTATTTGGATAAGTAGCATACTTATATGGACATGCAATTATTTGATGTCCATAAAATGAGAAGAAACAATATTCAAAGGTCCTGTTACTTTTACAGTTGTTTGTGATTTGCTGGATTGCTTGTAAAACAAACAAAAAAAGTTTAATATACTAGAAACATTTATATTCATTATAAAAATGCACGTGCAGTTTTATTTTAATAATTTACATGGCTATTAAAGGAGTAGTTCACTTTAAAAAAAAAACAAACTTTTGCTGATAATTTACTAACCCCCATGTCATCCAAGATGTCCACGTCTTTCTTTCTTTAGTCGAAAAGAAATTAAGGTTTTTGATGAAACCTTCCAGGAGATTCCAGGATTTTGGGAACCAAACGGTTCAAAGCTTCTATGGGCTTTAAACGACACCAGACGATGAATAAGGGTCTTATCTAGGACCCTTCGAGTCATGACTCAAAAAGATTTGTTCATTTTGATGAACAAGTTTTAATAGGAGAGTCACGAACGCTCATCACAGAACAGAGCAAGGCGAGCATTTGTGCTTATAAAACTTAAACCTTTCTATTTATTTTTTAAACGACTGATCGTTTCACTAGATAAGACCCTTATTCATCGTCTGGTGTCGTTTAAAGCCCTTTGAAGCTGCACTGAAACTCTCATTTGGACCTTAAACCGTTTGGTTCCCATTGAAGTCCATTATATGGAGAAAATCCTGGAATGTTTTCATCAAAAACCTTAATTTCTTTTCGACTGAAGAAAGAAAGATGAGGACATCTTGGAAGACATGTGGGTGAGTAAATGATCAGCAAAAGCTTTTTTAAAAGTGAACTACTCCTTTAAAGGTCTAGAAATCACACTTCTAAAATTAGGATTCCTATATCCAGATTTTTTAATACAATTACGGTTCTTCAAAGATTTTTTTTTTTTAATTATATCCTATTGATGCCTTTTGGAAGTTTGCTGAGACCCCAGAGTTGGCCCTGACCCCCATTCTGCCATAAAATGATAAAAGAGATATAAAACTAGCTCAGCTTTGTAGAAAATGTATTGCGTGAGTCAGTGATGGGTAATGCAGTTAGCAAAATTATGCAAACAATTGGCCAATCAGAATCCAGTTTGCCAGAGTGCCGTGTAAAAATACCAAACAGACTTAACAAACACATGCAGTGTATCTGGCAGTGACAGTGATAATGAAACGCCTCTATGGCACTAACATTTTCACCTGCGTGTGTGTGTGTGTGTGTGTGTGTGTGCCTTTTCTCATCTTCCACATATTCTACATCCATTTTAATTTACACATCCTTTTTTCTCCATTGTACAAGAATAGGGAGCAATAATGTAATTAATTTGGGTAGAGAATAATGGCCTATCTACACACACACACACACACACACACACACACACACACACTGCCATTTGAGAGTTCATTTCTGGAAACAACACTGAGCACTTTGTTAGTTTTTCTTCTTTTTTTTAAATAATGTTTGTACTTGTTTCTGGCTTTTAATGGATTGCATGATATCAAAGCTCTTATAAAACTACAATTTATTTGTATTTCCTAAAGTACATGAATGCATCTGAAATGGCTTGGATGTGAAACATGCTCTTTGGTTCACATTGCAGATACTGTTTGGTGGTCGCCCTGGGTTATCTTAGCTTCTGCCAAATCACCCGGGTTTACGTCTTTGATTACGGCATGTACTCTGCCGATTTCACAGGGTAAGAATATGCCTTTCTATGGTAGGTTTCTGAGCTTTATTGTCATTGTTGTGTACCCATTTTTTTTCTTTCTCTCTCCCTGACAGGCCGATGATGGTCATCACACAGAAGATAACCAGTGTGGCATTTGAGATCCATGATGGTGAGTGTTTGTTTGCTTAAATCCAAAACTTTCTGAATGCTGTTCCAGGCTGCTGTTGTGATTGTCAAATGTGCTGCCAAAGGGCCAGAGAAACTAATTAAAGAAATGGAAGGCAGTGGGATGAAATGAAAGCAAATGAAAACAAACCTCCCTCCTTCTCTTCACCCCCCTCTATTGTTCCACATGGTGATGACATATTACCCTTATGATGAGTGCTCACCATCTTGCACTTGCTTTTGCATTATTACCGTTATCATAAATTAGTTTCTTTGTCCTCTGCTGAGTTCATCTGCTGGCCTGCAAGCCTTTGTCATGGAGTTGCTTTTGAACGGAGCAGATTCCCTTAAGATTTGTCCTCTCTGCTGTAACCTCACTGGATATCTAGTGCAAGTGTAGGACTGGCTGATACTATGGCTAATATCGTGTCACATTTTTTTCTATACTGTTTATGCTGCACGAATAAAATTCAGAATTATTAGTTTATATTATTTTTCATATAGGTATTGTTTTAGTTTTTTGTTTTCACATTTAAATTGAAATAATTAATTTGTGGAGTCATTCAAATTTATGTAATATGTAATTTAAGTATAATATAATTGAAGTAAAATATAGTTTAGTTTAAATCTTACATGTTTGGTTTTTTGTCAATTAACAGAAAGAATTTTTCCTTTTTGAGTTTTTTTTAACAATAATAACTCCACACTGTTGGTGTTCGCAATATCTCACATTAATATAGAATTAGGTTGATGTGGTGTCACAGATGTGCCAGCTATGCGTTTTTAAATTCATGCTTTCGGAGTCTGCTTTTAGTTTGTTACACAACATGAAGCTATTTTTGCACTGATGCCAGACATATCATGTGTTCATTTGTTATGATTAATAATTTAGTTAATGTCTGTTACTGTGATGAAGTACATTTCATTTTGAAAGTGTTTAAAGGGGTACTCCACCCAAAAAAGAAAATTCTGTCATCATTTACTCACCCTCAAGTAGGGATGGGACGATAACCGGTTTCACGATAAACCGTGATAAAATGTACTGACGGTTAGTATTATCGTTTAAAATTTAATTATCATTAAAACCGTGTTTGATTATCGCGATTTTAATAACTCACTGAATCCTGTCGGCCAGTCTGACGCAGGCGCGCAGCACGCAATATTTTTTTTTAAATTACTATTCGAGAAGGAATGGTTCAGCCTTTTAAGAGGACCAAATCTGAGGTGTGGTCATATTTTGGGTTTTACAAAAAACGATTAAAAATAACTTTTGGAAATAACAATCCTGGACAGTGAGTGAGCTTACACATTAAGATAATATTGGATTTTCTCCAGTCATTGTTAAAAAACAAGCTAACAATCCTTGCTAACTAGCGTTAGTGAAGCGGCCAGATGGATCTTTCTGCCTCCACCTAAGCTCCGCCCACAAAAAAACGTCACCATGTTTACCAACTGTAAAAGGGTCTATAGAATCTTGGTTAAAAACTGCATAGAGAGGCTTGTTTTATTTGTTGTTTGTTGAATTTCAATTATAAAACTTGTTGAAATGTTTTCAGTGTGAGCATCAGTTCTTTTTGAGCACTTTCATAAATTTTTAACAAAACCGTGATAATATTGATAATCACGATTATTTTGGACACTATAATCGTGATATGAAATTTTCATACCGTCCCATCCCTACCCTCAAGTTGTTGCAAGAGTTTCTTTTTTCTGCTGAACACAAAGGAAGATATTTTGAAGAGTGATCTCTCAAACAGTTGTGGGGCACCATTAACTTACATAGAATTACTTGTTTTTTCTACTATGGAAGTCAATGATGCCAAACAACTGTTTGATTCCAATCGAAGAAAGAAACTCGTATAGGTTTTCTACAACTTGAGGGTGAGCAAATGATGACAGAATTTTCACTGGATTATCCAGAAATGGGTATTACCACGGTAGTTATTTTTCATCATTTTCCAGAACAAAAACCTATATTGTGGTATATTCTGCTAGCTTGAAATAAAATTACTCATTGGGTGATATAAATTGTATGTAAGCTATCTGGACAGGCCCAGGACTCTTATAAAGGGGTTTCACTCGCCTGTTGCCCCGAATAACCTGTCATTGATATTCCCTTTGGACCGTAGGACACTAATAGGACAAAGTCCCCAATAGAAGGCCTTGCTAAACTCCATCACTACCTCTTGTACATTTTGGGGCCTATTGTAAGTGAAGCTCTGTCTTTGCACTGCTGCTGCTCGCTGGGTAGCACATAAACCTTAATGAAAACTTTTTAAGTGGCTCTTCTTGTAATGTTCATAAGGCTTGCAAATGCAATACAATAAGAAGAAAGAATCCACTTACGATGGGTCGCCTTGCCTTGTCTTATCGTGTGTGTGCAGTAAGACCAACAACTGAGGCAGAGGAGACTCATGAGTCGACCACATGAACTCTGAGCCAAGTCAATTTACAGCACATTTCTTCCTTCTCTAATTCCCTCTGTAAATCAGAGAGGGGCCAGGCATTGTTAGATGAAACCACTTCTTACAAGCTCAGAAGCTGAGCAGGTACAATACTTGCTCTGTGCTCAGATTCAGATGTCAAGTTTTCCAGCAAAATTTTGTTTAAAGAAATATTTCTGCCAAAAAGTCTGTCATTATTTACTCAACCTTGTGACATTGTTTCTTCTGTGGAAAACAGAAAAAGGAGATCTTTTCAAATAATATTCTGGTTCATCTTTTCCATGAAGTCTGAATCACATATCAAAGTTCCTCAGACAAAATAAAGAAATCTACCATCTGGAACTTATTTATATATACATATACTTATTATTATAATTATTATTATTTTATGTTAACAGGAATGGCAAGAAAGGAAGATCAGCTCAACCAGGGTCAAAAACTGTTGGCTATAAGGTATGTAGATTTAAAAAGAAGCTTTAAATTAAATAATTTTTACTATACAAAGACAAAATTAAACTGAATGTATATGGTTGTGGTCTAGAAAAATAGTTGTTTTGCCCTTTATATTTATACCTGCAAGCTCAAGTCTACTAGATATGATGAAATGCAGTTCTAAAATCATCCTCTTTTCTTCCATGTTTGTGTTTCGTGCAGACGGATGCCCAGTTTATTGGAGTACTTCAGTTATAACTGTAATTTCATGGGCATATTGGCTGGTCCCACCTGCTCCTATAACGATTACATTGCCTTCATTGAGGGCACCCCCTATCGGCACAGAGAGCTTGAGACCAAGGGAAAAGTCAATGGGAAGAGCAGACTGAATGACCCATCACCAAATGTTCGTTTTACTTAGTCGTTTGTATTTTTCTTTTTAATAACTTCAGTTTGTACACAAAGTCACATCACAAATAGCATAAAGGCTGGAAAAATCTTCAAAAGTGTGGGCTCGGTATGGGTTTTCTTATGCTCACCAAGGATGCATTTATTGGATTGAAAATACAGTATGAACTGTTTAAAATTACAATTTAAAATCACTGTTTTCTATTTGTATATATTTTAAAATGTCATTTATTCCTATGAATTTTCAGTATCATTATTCCAGTCTTCAGTCACATGATCTTTCAGAAATTATTTTACGATACTAATTTTCTGCTCAAGGAACATTTATTATTATTGTCAATGTTAAAAAAACAGTTATGTTGCTTAATATGTTTGTGGTTTTTTTTTTCTCAGGAGACTTTGATAAACAAAGTTCAAAAGAACAGTATTTATTTGAAATAGAAATCGTGGGTAATAATGCAAACGTTCCAACTCTCATTTTTGATATATTGCATCCTTGTTGAATAATGTATTAATTTCTTCAAAAAACATACTCACCCCAAACTTTTGAATGGTATTTTGTGTTATCAATATGTTATATAAATCTATTCTTAAAATGTATATGATTGTCTTATTTCAAATTCATATCAGTTTGTGCATTTCTGTTTCTTAACAGACAGAGGTCATCCGAAAACTGGCCACCTGCTTCATCTCGTTGCTGGTCTTCCTCTCCGTCTGCAAAGTCTGTCCTGTGGAGCGTAACGTTGATGATGATTTTATTGCCACCACACCCTTCTATGCTCAGGTGGTCTACCTGTATTTGTCCATGCTGACCACCCGGCCTAAATACTACTTTGTTTGGACTCTGGGTGCGTGGATTTCCTGCCTCTCCTTCTCTTCCCGTCTGTCTAGCTTTCTCTCTCCTTTTCTTGTTTTGATCTATTTTGAAAGATAATAATTTGTCTAAGTTGATCTTCTCTTTTCTTCTATTATTGTGTTTTGATTATTAGCAGGAGCCTCATGCATCTAGTATTCTGAGGGGGAATAAGATATGATCAATCTGCAAAAAGACCGTTTAGGCGGTATATATATATATAGACACACACAAATGCACTCACCAGCCATTTTATTAGGTACACCTTGCTAGTACCGGGTTGAACCCCCTTTTGCCTTCAGATCTGCCTGAGGTCTTTGTGGCATAGATTCAACAAGGTGGCGGAAACATTGCTATATAGTCGGTCTATATTTACATGATACCATCACGCGGTTGCTGCAGATTTGTTGGCTGCACATCCATGATGCAAACCTCCTGTTCCACCACTTCCATTGAGATCTGGTGACTGTGGAGGCCATTTGAGTATAGTAGACTCATTGTCATGTTCAAGAAACCAGTTTGAGATTATTTGAGCTTTGTTACATGGCCTTATTCTTGCCGGAAGTATCAGAAGATGGGTTCACAGTGGTTATAAAGGGATGGACATGGCAAGCAACAATACTCAGGTAGGCAGTGGCGCTTAAACAATGCTCAATTTGTACTAAGGGACCAAAAGTGTGACAAGAAAATCCCCCCACACCTTTACACCACCACCAGCATGAATTGTTCATTCAAGGCAGGATGGAGCCATGCATCCATGTTGTTTACACCAAATTCTGCCCGTAACATCTGAATGTTGCAGCGGAAATCAAGACTCATCAGATCAGGCAACGTTTTTCCAATCTTCTATTGTCCAAATTTGGTGAGCCGTGCGATTTGTTGCCTCAGTTTTCTGTTCGTAGCTGACAGGAGTGATACCTCAGTTGTAATGAGTGGTTATTTGAGTTACTGTATAATAGATAATGCACCCAGCCACACTGCAACATTTTATTGAGGAAGCCTTGACCTCCAAAGACCCCAGATCTCAATGCTATTGAGCACTATGGGATATGCTGGACCCCCTCGCAGTTGCACGACTTAAAGGGTCTGCTCTTAATGTCTTGGTCAAGTCAAGTTACATTTATTTATGTAGCGCTTTTTACATGCTTTTTTGTATTAAAGCAGCTTCACAGTGATAACATGAAAACAATACGACACAGATCAATAATATTTTTGAATATTAAATGTCGTCAACTAAGCAAGCCAAAAGCAAGGCAACAGTGGCAAGGAACCAAAGCTCCATCAGGTGATTGAATGGAGAAAAAAAACCTTGGGAGAACCCAGGCTCATTGGGGGCCAGTTCTCCTCTGTAATTACAAAAAAAATTGGATCGAAACTTTAAGAGAATTTGTCCATTTTCATCCGTTTGTAGGTCGAAGTAATCACGCCGGTTTGGCTGTCGTGTCGATGAGGCCGGCACTTAAGATGAGTCGGGATGGGTCCAGGACCAGGTTCACCATAGAGGGTCCCTCGGGATAAACAGAGAAACTAATATTAGCGTAGACGCCATCCTTCTTTTGATGTATCAAGTACATCAGGATTTACGAGACGTGTTCCCGGTTCTGGCTGATCTAAGCTATGCTGCCTAATTTTGAATTTAGGAAGTCTATAGTGTGTTATGTGTATGCTAGGTGCCAGATACCACAGGACATGTTCAGAGGTTCATGCCTCAATGCAACAGCTGTTTTGACAGCACAAGGGGGTCCTACCCAATATTAGGAAGGTAGTTTTAATGTGGGTGATCAGTGTATGTATGTATTGGAATCTATTTGGCATATTAATGTCGCGTGACCCCTCATTTTGAATGGACATGAAGCTTCTGTTTGTTGGTCTGTTTTCCTATTTCCAAGTTGTCCTTTCTATCCTCCTAATGTGTTTTACTTATATCTGTTGAACCATACTGGAAAGAATAATCAAGCACGAGCAATATGTCTTTCACGTTCCATCATTATCATTTATGCTGTACCTCGGACATGATTAATTACACATTAGGATGCTTCATCCATCATCTCTTGTGAGGACTGGTTGTGTGACCCATTTGAATTGGGATCAACATCTTACACAACACAGACTTGGTCCTAATGGCTTGTGTTTTAATGCCCCCTTCAGACAAAAGATGGAACTGAAATTCATATTCATGTGCAACAATTCATTGTATGTTGTAAATAATGATTCATGAAATAGTAAGAACAAGATTTTACCATTATTTATAGTGCTTGCATTACACACGTCTTTGGAATTTGAAACACTACGTCAAACATATCCAGATTTCACTAAATGCCTAATTTGACAATTACATACTTGCTCAAATATAACTCTATATAAACGGATAAACAAGAAATTTTGGGTGTCATAACATTTATTATGAGAGTATCTTGACACTCATGCTGTATTTCAAATGCTGTATTTCCAAATAGCTGATGCCATCAACAACGCAGCAGGATTTGGCTTTAATGGCTACGACAGTGATGGTGTGCCTCGGTGGGATCTCATTTCCAACCTCAGGATCATGAATATAGAGGTCAGTTGAGCTACTGTTTTGTGTTGTTTTCCCCCCTGACCCTGAATGAATCAGAAGTGTCGTAATCAATCAAGTCAACTCTTTATTTTTTTTCAGCTTGCCACAAGCTTTAAGGTATTCCTGGATAACTGGAACATCCAAACAGCACATTGGCTAAAGAGGTGAGAACATGAAGAGCACATTGTGCTATTGTACAGTAATGTTAAAATGTTTTGGGGTTGATAAGAAATAAATACATTTGAGGCTGTATTTTTTTTTGCCAAAACCACTTTTAACCTGTAATAAGGAAATGTGATAATAATTTAATACAACTGTTTTCTAATTTTATATATTTTAAAATGTAATATACTCTATTCTTGTGATGGCAAAGCTGAATTTTCAGGATAATTACTCCAGTCTTCAGGATCACATGATCCTTCAGAAATATTCTAATATGCTGATTTGGTGCTCAAGAAATATGTTGGAAACAGCTGTGCTGCTTAGTATTTTTGTGGAAACCGTGATACATTTTTTTTTTCAGTATTCTTTTGTAACATTAATATAAAGTCACTGTCCCTTTTTATCAGTTTAATAAAAAATTATTAATATCTTTTAAAAATATCTTACTGGCCTCTTACTTTTGAACGATATTTTAATTACATGTACCTTCATAACTACACAAATTTTGTGCTTGTTTAAAATAATGGGTGACCAAGATTGAATGAGGAATATCACCACAGATCCATCTACTGTGGATTTTTCATAATTACCCAGTTCACAAGTTCACACTTGCATACAATTAAAGGGAGTGAAGTTTAATTCGTATTTGGAGTGCTGTTCTGGGGGAGGTCTCTGAGCTCGGAAATCGGTCCGAACCCAGAGTACTCCTCCCCCCGTATGTAAATGGTTAGGACTAGAAGAGTGGAGAAGGGGTGGTGGAGGGCTGCTGCTAAACTGTCAATGGAATGAGGTAAGACTGCTGAACCTAGATACACTTACCTACAGGATTATTAGGAACACCTGTTCAATTTCTCATTAATGCAATTATCAAATCAACCAATCACATGGCAGTTGCTTCAATGCATTTAGGGGTTTGGTCCTGGTCAAGACAATCTCCTGAACTCCAACCTGAATGTCAGAATGGGAAAGAAAGGTGATTTAAGCAATTTTGAGTGTGGCATGGTTGTTGGTGCCAGACGGGCCGGTCTGAGTATTTCACAATCTGCTCAATTACTGGGATTTTCACACACAACCATTTCTAGGGTTTACAAAGAATGGTGTGAAAAGGGAAAAACATCCAGTATGCGGCAGTCCTATGGGTGAAAATGCCTTGCTGATGCACGCACTACCTTGGGCTACAACAGCAGAAGACCCCATCAGGTACCACTCATCTCCACTACAAATGGGAATAAGAGACTACAATTTGCAAGAGCTCATCAAAATTGGACAGTTGGAGACTGGAAAAATGTTGCCTGGACTGACAAGTCTCGTTTTCTGTTGAGATATTCAGATGGTAGAGTCAGAATTTGGCGTAAACAGAATGAGAACATGGATCCATCATGCCTTGTTACCACTGTGCAGGCTGGTGGTCATGGTGTAATGGTGTGAGGAATGTTTTTTGTCACACTTTAGGCCCCTTAGTGCCAATTGGGAATCGTTTAAATGCCACGGCCTACCTGAGCATTGTTTTTGACCATGTTCATCCCTTTATGGCCACCATGTACCCATCCTCTGATGGCTACTTCCAGCAGGATAATGCACCATGTCACAAAGCTTGAATTATTTCAAATTGGTTTCTTGAACATGACAATGAGTTCACTGTACTAAAATGGCCCCCACAGACAGCAGATCTCAACCCAATAGAGCATCTTTGTGATGTGGAGGAACGGGAGCTTCGTGCCCTGGATGTGCATCACTCAAATCTCCATCAACTGCAAGATGCTATCCTATCAATATGGGCCAACATTTCTAAAGAATGCTTTCAGCACCTTGTTGAATCAATCCCACATGGAATTAAGGCAGTTTTGAAGTTGAAAGGGGGTCAAACACAGCATTAGTATGGTGTTCCTAATAATCCTTTAGGGGAGTGTACACCTCTCATTGATTGCTGAGTGCTCTCCTCCACCCGTGTTAATTATCTGAACGTGCTCCATAAAATATTATTTATGATCAATATTAACATGGAAACAATGGAAACTAAGATTCACAGCATTAGTTGAAAAGAGGAAGAATCATTTCCTTCCTCCTTTCATTTGAATGCTAAAATTATTATTGCATAGTGGTTTATTATGTGTGACACTGTGTTTGTCTTGTAGGGTGTGTTATGAACGTTGTCCTTACAATCCCACTGCTGCCACCTTCCTGCTGTCAGCCATGTGGCATGGAGCTTACCCGGGCTACTACCTCACCTTCCTCACTGGCATCGTCATCACTCTTGCAGCCAGAGCTGTGAGTGACATCACACTCTACCAAACATGAAATACTTTTCAGATAGGGAACATTCCTCTCACTTACATCAGATGTTGCCATTTGTTTTGCCATGAAGAGCACTGGGACTTTTCCCAGTGGGACGATTAACTTTTCTTATGACTGATGAAACCAAATGACATTGAAAAGTAAATATTTCCTCAGTGTGAATGAATGTGAGTGTGTGTAAAAATGCACTTGTGAAGTCGAACTGCCATGGATCAACACAAAATAGTAGCTTTTTACTTTTATCTGGGCTTTCAACAAAATTCGACACAGGTGCTAATCTACCAACAAAAGTATTCATTACATTTTTTAAATGGTCAAATTGTGAAATTTGTTAACTTTTTATGACTTTATAACTGCTGTTTTTTTTTTTTTTTTGATTTTTAGAACAAAATGTTCTAACTTCAATTTCTTCCTAAAGAAAATTTAAAGGGTGAAAAAAAATAACTCATCATGAATATCAGGGTCTCTGAGGGTTTACTTTTTATTCCTCCTTTCTTAATCTTGTGTTCCCTTTTCTCCTTCAGGTGAGGCACAATGTAAGACCGTACTTCTTGGGTTCGCCAACTCTCAAGTTTGTGTATGATGTCATCACATGGGCTGCCACACAGATTGCCATTTGTTACACAGTGGTTCCCTTTGTGCTGCTTTCTGTGGGCCCCTCGCTCAAGTTCTACAGGTTGGCAGGACAAACAAGGACCGAAACTAAAAATGCAGCACTTTTTTTGTCTTCATTCATGACATTCTGCTGTTTCCATCACTCTGTAGGTCCCGGTACTTCTGCATCCACATAGGCTGTATACTGCTGGCCATTGCTCTGCCTGTGAAACCACGCCACCTGCGGCTGAAAGAGCAACAGTCTGCTGTACAACCGAGCCTGGAGAGCACAGACAGCAACAGCAACCAGAAACCAAAAGCCACATGAGTCCTGGTACACCTTACCAAACTTCTCTACACACACAGACTGGGCAAATGTACCTATTCTCCAGCCACACATGAAGAGAGTCAGATAAACTAAAGCTCACAAATAAACCAACAAACCAGCCTTTATCTGGACTGATAGAGTAAGTCATCTCTTGACTCAGTATAGTGGTACTGGGATTCGACAGAGATTTGAGATGATGGAATCAAACCTGAGTCTGACTGCTATAAGAAGAGTTTTATTGCCAAGAAAACACTTGTATAGAATCATGTGACCTTGCCTTTATAATCCCACTTGTCACAGCAAGTATTAGTGTCCTAACCTGGTGGTCTTGTATCAGGTTGTAAATTGGATTTTCTTGCAATGGACAAGGCCTTTATCAGTTGGAAAAAGCAGGCAATATTATTTTTGAAGTTTTCACATCGCAGGGGTAAATATAAATATGACCAACTAAGCTAACAGGAAAAATAATAATGGATTTATTGGGAAAAGGAAGTTTAAAGAATGCAGGATGTCTGTGCAACAACAACAACAAAAAAAAAACGTTTAAATAATGTCCACAAATTTTAAGAAAAATTGGTTCTTTTTCCTAGTCAGAAAGTCTGAATTGAGATTTAATTCCATGGCTGAATCATTAAAACTGGGCTCTTTGCTCTTTGTCAATGTTATGTTTGTTATGGTCTGTTGTAATGTCTTGTCCATTTAGTCTTCACATAAACTCTGAAAGTTACACATAATACATTCCACTCTAAAGACCAGAGATTCTTTTCTCATAAATGAAAGTATTTCTCAGTCTAAACTGGGAATTTTGGGATGTTAGAGTAAAAAAAAAAGAAAAAGAAAAAGAAAAAAAAGATAGTACTGTTCATTGCATGACTTTTTCTGAGTCAGGCAGGCAGTGATTCTGTATGCACATTAATGCACATTTTGTATGGCATCAGTCAGCTTCAAAGTTCGGCCTGCTTAAGGTTGGAAATGAAGCTGATGTTCGTGTTAAAGTTTGATAAAATGATAGAGAATGTCCACTGGATTTGTTTGAACCATATTATGTTCGCTGTGTGGATCTGGTAAATTTTTTTTTTTTTTTTTTTTTTTTGCAAATTATGTGATTAAAAGAGGTCTTTTTTTCTACTATTTTGTGGTGTATTTGTTTTCTGATTAACTAATTTGCGAAGATAATGTGCATGCTGTAGTTACACATTAATTAATCTGTAGTAAAATATTTGAAACAAATTAATAATTTAACCTTCAGCATTCTCAAATGCATCAGCCTGAGCAGTCCTTGACATCTGCTCTTTGCTCTGCAGACATGCACCATGTACTTCGTGCACTACAGATAACAATGAGTTATTTGATCTTGCTGACCTGATATAGGGATATTACTTACACTACAATCACTTTTTATGTCCCGGGGAAGACTTTTATCTTTCTTTTTGTTGTTGTCTTGGATTTTTTAAATTTTTTTTATTTATTTATTATTATTTATGTTACATTTCAGTTAGGATAGATTTGTTTTCGGCTACTTTTTAATTAGAATAGATTTGTTTTACCCTTCATAACGTATGAGAAAGAATGTATAAGAACTATTCAAAATTAAAAATGTATTAAAAATATAATAAAGTTTCTTCATAAGATATATATATATATATATATATATAGGAGACAGGCATATCAGGGAAGAGATGTAATGATATGTGATGTGTGAAGGAAAAGGAAAATCAAGTTAAATAAAATAATAATACATTTATTTTAAATAGCACCTTTAAAAGTTGCTTTCTCAAAGCACTTTACAGGCAAACATAACTATGTATGCAAAAATATCACACTTTGAACAGAATCTTGACAAACAATATCTGTTTTTGTCAAATTATGCCTTTTTCTGTATTTAGTCAGCTAAGAAATAAGCCTTAGCAATGGCAAAACAAAGAGGTTGGCCATTCCCATCACAGAATGACATCAACACATCATTAGGTGGAAATGACATGTTTTGGTTTGCAAATGACACTGTTGGACATTAAACTAGTGAAAGTTATAAGTAACCCATATTTTTGTGTTGTTGTTGTTGTTGTTGTTTTCTGAAAGGTCACAGCTGGTTGATTATATAACAATGACTAGGCTAACTCCTGTGTAATCTAATGTAACATAACCCTTAGCTTTAGTAAATTAGATAACTGACATTAAATGTAACATTATATAAAACAGTATGTTTATATATAACTAGTCTATACACTAAACTATTACACACACACACACACACACACACACAAATATATACATATTTTATTTACAATTTTAAATTATCACATGCGTTCATGTGCTGAGCGGTGACGTCACACAGTATGTTGTCAGGGACTCGCCCGGGAGGAAGAAGCTTAAACAGCACAGCGCTTCGCTTCTTCAAAATGGCTGTTGTTAGAGATGGTGAATAGGAAGAAAGAAGCTCCGTAGACCGAAAAACTAGAGAGAAATACGCATCTCTAAACGGACCTTCTGACAACAGGACATTTCAACGTTTCTTTTCTGTGAGGTACGTCTCTTAGATGAAGGCAGACGCAAGGTTTAAATCGCTATTGTGCTTTGATGCCGCGTATGATTGACAGTTCATAATCTGTATAGTAACGAGCATCAAGCTGTAGAATTTAGCGTATTTGATATTATTTACAGCGAATAATATGTAGTTAGTAATGCTTGTGTAATACAGATAAGGTTAATTTGTTTAGGGTTGTTTTGATGGTGATTAATTGGCTTGTCTCATGCAGACATGTCGACAAGACACTGCCCTTCCTATTTATTTATAGAAATAACGTAGTGCTAGCATTAATATCAAAGTACAATATTTAGACAGTCAAATGTACCAGAATATATAGTCATTACCATGCAGATATAACGTACTGTTTTTGGACTCTTATTCACCCAGGTCCCATCTCACTATATATTAATTTATTTTTAGCCCTATCTATCTATCTATCTATCTATCTATCTATCTATCTATCTATCTATCTATCTATCTATCTATCTATCTATCTATCTATCTATCTATCTATCTATCTATCTATCTATCTATCTATCTATCTATCTATCTATCTGTCTGTCTATTTGTCTATCTGTCTGTCGGTCTGTCGGTCTGTCTGTCTAGGTTAATGTGTAATAAAGTGTATAGTACATTATAATTTATAACTGCAGGGCTGTCAATCATCTCAGCATCTTGCTGTGTAGACTAGGTGTGAGCCACTCTTGGTTGCCATAAATAATGCATGATGCCATTCCAGAGCAGACAGACAGAAGTCACAGCCAGCAATCTGCAGGCATTCAGACAAAAGCAGAGGACAGTGTGTGTGAAACTGTGCTGGGTGTATAGTGTCACATGGTGGTTTATAAGAATAACTTTGGTGTCATGTTTCATAGATTCCTGACTCCGCTGGCATATTCTCTTTGTTGTTGTCCGTTTGTTTGTTGCTGCCCGTCTGTTCCCCCACCCCTCTTTTATATAGCCTGTGTTGAAGGTTAAATTGAGGGTCACATACTGGCACACATCAAATAAAGATCAAATGCTGTAAAACATCTATAATAATATTTGCATTGGTTTGTGGTCTGTATTGAGCAATCGATTAGAGTATGCTGTCTTTTCGCTAGACAATTATTTGCAGTAGCCCTCCTATGGTGTTGCAGGTCAGTTTGAGCTACACTCGAAACTGCTTGAAATACTGGTCAAAGTTGAACAATTATTTTTTATTTAATAAATGTGCATGCAAACAATGTAGATGTGTTTTTGAAAAGCTGCAAATTTTCATAGATCATTTTGTTACATCGATTACAATGCCCCCCCCCCCCCCATTGATTTCTGTGCAATTCACCAAATTTTCATGCAATTTAGCACTTTGAAAAACAGCAAAGAGTTAGGTAAAAATAAACAAACAACAAAAACAAAAAGCCTTTATTGTAGCTTGTTAAAGACTAATATAAATTTACCATCTCAAAGTCAAAGATTAGAGATCCAGACACAAAGGTAGAGGCTAGTTACACACCAAGTACAAATAGCAATAAATACTAGGCTACTCATACAAAGTACATAATATTTATTCTTAGTTGTAGTTATTTGCACCTCAGTGTGCAAATAACCTACAAGTTGGCATTACATAAAAGTTCATTATATATATATATATATATATATATATATATATATATATGCTACAATTGAGGTTTTCAGTTTTTTCTTGAATATTAATTTATTATTATTATTTTTTTTTTTTTGGTAGCATTGATTTTGGGTGAATTTGTCCCACAACACAAAAGGCATTCCCCAATTTTCAACAAAACTTTGGGAAATGGGAAAAAATATTAGTGAGAGTGAGTGTTTCTGTGGAGATGTTTGGACAAAATTAATGTTATTCTGTGTTATGCTTATCTGTGCCAGCCTCCTTTCTCATGACATTTAAAGGCCATGGCCTGTCTGTTCTTGGCCTGCACTGTGAACAAATGCTCTGGTATCACCTGTCACTTGAATTCAAACTCAATTTAACATCTCTAGCACTTAATCTCAAAGAGTTTCATATCAGTTACTTATTTTGTTATTTTCTTTCATCCTCCAACAACCTATTGTGATATGCAGTTTAGGTCTCTGTTCGCAATTTATGTACTGAAAGTGACTAAATGAGTTTCTACCCAGGCTGTCCTAGGTACTGGCAATCATGGACACCACAACCTCCATCAAGATGACCACTCTGGCCATCCAGAACCTCTTCAGCTACGTGGAGGAAGAAAATCTGGCTGCTGTAAAAGCCCATCTAGACAAGTTCAAAGAGGTGGATGGTCGTAGCGATGTAAGTTGCTTTGAAGAAAGTCACACATGATTTAAGATGTTCATCTAAATTGTTCAGATATCATTTATCTGTCTTTCTCATTGTGTCTTTGACAGAATGGACAGACTCCTCTGATGTTGGCCTCGGAGCAGGGCAGTCTTGAGATTGTTCAAGAGCTCATCCGAAGGGGAGCAAACGTCAACTTGGATGATGTGGTGAGAAAATGCCCACATAACTGCTTTACAATAAGAGTTGTTAGAAAGTTACAGTAACACTTTAGTTTAGGGTCCACTTCTCACTATTAACTAGTTGCTTATTAGCATGCATATTACTAGGATATTGGCTGTTTATTGCTACATATAAAGCACATATTAATGCCTTATTCTACATGACCTTATTCTACATCCCTTAATCCTACCCAATGCCTAAACTTTTCAACTACCTTACCAACAATTAATGAGTAATTAGGAGTTTATTGAGGTAAAAGTCATAGTTTATAGTTAGTAAATAATGAGAATTGGACCCTAAACTAAAGTTCGACTGAAGTTACATATTATAGTATTATGCTATATCGATGTTCATATTATGGATAGCCATATATCAGCAGTATATTAGTATTGTTTCTATATTTATTATAGAAATCTAGTCTTCTGAATTTCTGATTTTCGTAGTATTTGGTACAATGTGTCCTTTTACTTTTACAACAGCAGTCTTCTTCATAGCATTTCCCTTTATTATTTATTCAATATCCTGAAATTTCCTGAAGCCTGTTTATATCCTTATTTTATTTTCAGACTTATTTTTGTTACATATTTATAATCTGTATGAGGTAAAGTGCCCATTATAACAATGCTGTAAGGCTGTTCTTTGTAGTATAGCTCCATCACTGTTCCCATGGCGACATTGCCAGTGGTTCAATAGTTTCCATAGCAACCCGTCTTTGTGCCTCTCCCTGATAGGACTGCTGGTCCGCTCTAATCTCTGCAGCTAAAGAGGGGCATGTGGAGGTGGTGAAAGAGCTACTGGAAAACAGTGCATATATTGAGCACAGAGACTCGGTGAGAAACTCAATGCTTTAAAAAATGCTTTATTTAGTACCATAATCACATTTGAAAAAAATAACACAAACTTAATGAGATGGGTTTGTGTCGTGCAGGGTGGTTGGACTGCCCTTACTTGGGCGTCATATAAAAATAGAGTTGAGGTGGCCACGGTCCTGCTAGAAAATGGGGCAAACCCAATCACCACTGGACTGGTAAAGATGCAAAAACTTATCAATTGCCTTTCCACATATGAGACAAGCACAGACACACAAATGATATAATGAATCCAAATGTAATGTATGCAATTATTGATTAAAATTGATCATACTTTTAATGTGGTTACCTTAGCAATACAGCGTCTACCCCATTATCTGGGCAGCCGGTAGAGGCCATTCAGAGATCGTGAAACTCTTGCTGGAGCATGGAGCTAAAGTCAACTGCTCTGATAAGGTGAGCTAAATCAATCCTGACTAACTGCGATTAAATGAATATTCCGGGTTGAAAACAAGCTTCCATTGTAAGTGCATTGTTCTGTTTTTACAAACTGAAGTCAGTATTACTTTCTCTGGTAATCGACCGCATGTCCCAGTTGCTGTTACTGCCATAGCATACCACATGTGTTAAACTGGAAATATTAATTTAATAATTTTACTGGTAAAATATTAAAGGTAAAGACCAGCATCTTCAACTTTAAACAAGCATTTTTCTACTTTTAGTATGGCACCACCCCACTGATCTGGGCTGCTAGAAAGGGCCACTACGACTGTGTGATGCACCTGTTGGAGAACGGAGCTGATGTTGACCAGGAGGGGGCAGTATGTATTTATCATTTATCACAGTGGTTCTCACTCAGCCTTTTTTTCTCTAATAAGGCTCCACAACATTTTTCAAAGACCTTTTACAATTTGTGATTATACTGGATAAGGATAAATAAATATTTTTTACCCTTAATAAAATCTTTTAGAGCTTTTGTTTTAATTAGAAAAACTGATGTACAGATGATTCAGAAGCATTACATCTTTAGCCAGAGGGACTGTTTGTCTTATTTTGTTAATCTTTCCCACTCAGAACTCCATGACGGCACTGATTGTTGCTGTGAAGGGAGGATACACAGAGGTGGTTAAAGAGCTTCTGAAGAGGAATCCCAATGTAAACATGACTGATAAGGATGGAAACACAGCTCTCATGATTGCAGCTAAAGAGGGCTACACTGAGATTGTGCAGGACCTGCTCGATGCCGGCACATATGTCAACATCCCAGACAGGGTGGGTTGAACCTCACAATAAACCTTACTAACGGATAAACTGGATGAGAACATATTTTCATTGTGTGTTGTGTTTTAAACCTCTAGGGTGGAGACACTGTGCTGATTGGAGCTGTGAGAGGTGGGCATGTTGAGATTGTGAGGGCACTACTGCATAAGTATGCAGACATTGACATTAGAGGCCAGGTAACTTGCCTGTTACATCATATACGTTATAATATTTTAAAGGGTTAGTTCACCCAAAAAGGAAACGACATGACAGTAAGTCATTAATGAAATAATTTTCATTTTTGGGTGAACTAACCCTTTAAACTAGGGCTGTATGGTTAAACAGATAATCATGATTATTTTGCTAAAAAAATGAGAAATCATGATTATTGAGAATGTTCTTTTTACATGTCATCAGAATTATTGCACTTTATTGTACAAAACAAGAGAACATCAACTAGGGGTGGGCGATATAGCAAAAATATTATATCACGCTTTTTTTCATGAAATTCACGATTTTATCACAATTTTTTTTCATGTTGGTTTTACTAATTTGCAAGTGACTGAGCATTACAGCCAAACTTATGTCCCTATTTAAACATAGTCCATATTTAGACATTTAGGCCAAAGTGGCAAAGATAAAAATCTTTGTCATTATTTTCTTTGTCGTTAAAAGATAAGAACAAAGATATACATTACATATACACAACATATAATATACAAATGAAATAAACAGTGCTTTATTTTTTCATACACAGTTTGTGTATTTAACAGCATTCAAGAAAGAAATTAAATGAACAAATGTAAAAATTAAACACTACATAGAATCTTATTAAAGCTACTATTAAACTTCTCAGAGGAGCAGTGAGTGTTATTCTCTTTGTTTTTGTTGTTTTATTAACATTAAAGGGATATTTCCCCAAAAAATGAAAATTGTCATCATTTACATACACCAACACAATCCAAACAAAGATGTTCCATACATGTAGCAGGAGCAATTGTTTTTGCAAACAACTGCTCAATTCAATATTTATATTTTTCTCTTACATTTCGAGCATTGCGCACAGTGAGCTTGTCGTGCCTAGCTCTGCCAGCCCGTCTGTGTTCTCTTTGCATCTTCAACTTGTCCAGTCTCTGGCCTGTATTAACGTTCTGTTTACAAACTTAGTAATATTTCCACACAAATTACATTTTGGGAAATGATTGCAATGCAGTTCGGAACACAGATCGGTAAAAAAAAAAAAAGTCAGGTTGCCGATCTCGTGTTTATCGCTGTGGAGATCAGTAAACAATGTTTGCTAATGTTTCAGATAATCAAAGACCGTTTGGAAAATGTTCAATCCATTTAAGTTAAAAGCTCTAATGGGGGATTCAGACATTTGACATCTGGCAACCCCATGTTTAAGAGCTTGTAGGCTTGGTTCCAGTGCAAGATAATTGAAATGCTCAGTATCAGCGGTTCAGTATCACAAATGATTATGCTTGATTAATCGAGAAAAGCAGAAATTGTGATCAGGATTAAAATGATTAATCATGCAGCCCTATTATAAACAACAACTGAGAGATGTATAAAAGTTATGGGAAATTGAAATGACTGTACTGTTGTTGTTGGTTTTTTTTACAGGAAAATAAGACTGCTCTCTATTGGGCAGTAGAGAAAGGCAATGCAACCATGGTTAGAGACATACTGCAGTGCAATCCAGACACAGAGACCACCACTAAAGTAAAGAACATCAAGACTCATGTTCAAGGGATTGTTCTACTGTCATGGGGTAGTTTTGAGTCTGTATTTTTGTGTATTTAGGATTCTGAGACACCACTAATCAAAGCCACCAAGATGAGAAACATAGAAATAGTGGAGCTGTTGCTGGACAAAGGGGCCAAAGTCTCTGCAGTGGACAAGGTAAAATATCAGTCACAATTTCATGTACACATGATGGGACTATATTGCACTTTTAAGTCTCTGCTCTCTTTGGCTACAGAAAGGAGACACCCCTCTTCATATCGCCATACGTGGACGGAGCCGCAGGCTGGCTGAGCTCCTCCTCCGTAACCCTAAAGATGGCCGCCTCCTCTACAGGCCCAACAAGGCTGGAGAGACACCCTACAACATCGACTGCAGTCACCAGAAGAGCATCCTCACCCAAATTTTTGGAGCCCGTAAGTCTAGGCTAGATCTCCATCATGAGCTCAACTTTTGATTAATTGAAATGCTGAAATGCATTGAAATGTTTTGATTAATACTCATCATTGGGAATGGGTATTGGGTATCAATACAGATTTCCTGATTAAATTACATTCAGATTCTATTTCATTCCATTTTGATTCATTTGAATTTATTCTGTGTTTTGATTAAATTCTCATTCATTTGGGTTTATTTCAGTTATTATGTTTAAATTTTGCTTACATACAGTATAAATTCTTTCTCTCTCTCTGCAAATACAGGGCAGTTTTCCAGGCTGTTTCAAATCATTAACTTTTTTTAAACGGTTCATTTAAAGAACCGACTAGGAGTAATTAATTTTGGCAATAAATGTGGTTCTTTTTTTTAGTTCACTTCGAGTAATTTGTTCATGAATCTGACCAAACAGGTTGCATTGTATGTTTATTTCTTTATCGTTTAGTTTGTGGTCCTCGGTCTTATTGATCTACAATTTCCAGAGACTTCCTCTCTGTAGTTCTGAACCTTAATAAGTACACATATGTTTTGAATTTCTTTAGTTGCATGTCAGCATTCAATTATACTACATTTACTGTGTTATGTTATGAATGACCTGTGTGTATTTTTGCCCTCTCTATGTTGTCCCCTTTAGGACATCTGTCCCCCACAGAGTCAGATGGGGACATGCTGGGCTATGACCTGTACAGCAGTGCTTTGGCAGACATCCTGAGTGAGCCCACCATGCAGCCGCCCATCTGTGTGGGTCTGTACGCCCAGTGGGGAAGCGGCAAGTCCTTCCTGCTCAAGAAACTAGAGGGTGAGCATTATTTAAAATCACTCGACTTAAACAAGGAAAGTGACCTGAAAAGGATATTTTAAATCAAAGTTTAGTCATGTGCAGCTCGTACCCACATAGCTTTTTAGCTATTTCTGAGCTTGGAATGTTTAATAAGAGTTCAGTTCGCTGCATCTGGTGTATATTTATTGGTGGATAAATCTTCATATTTCTTTCTCAGATGAGATGAAGACATTTGCAGGTCAGCAGGTGGAGCCGTTGTTCCAGTTTTCCTGGCTGGTTGTGTTATTATCTGTCCTGCTGTGCGGCTCGGTAGCCCTTGTGCTCGGCTTCACCGTGGATCCCAAGCTGGCTATCTCCATCTCTCTCAGCATCCTAGCACTACTTTATGTGTTCTTTGGTAAGAAAAACTGGTCAATTATTCAGTGTTCTTAAAAAATCTGTACTTGTGGTCATAATTGAGTTATGAATGATATCAAATGAAACAAAATTCAATTAATAACCCTTGAAAGGTATAGTGAATATGTGTGTATTTTGTATCTCTACACAGTGGTTGTGTACTTTGGGAGCAGGCGTGAGGGCGAGAGTTGGAACTGGGCATGGGTCATTAGCACCCGTCTGGCCAGACACATTGGATACCTGGAGCTTCTGCTCAAGCTCATGTTCGTCAACCCACCAGAGCTGCCAGAACAGACCACCCGTGCACTGCCTGTCAGGTAATTGCCAATATTCTGCATAAACCCGAAAAACCATTGAAATGAGGTCCTGTGACCTGTCCTAAATGGTGGATGTGGTGTGTCCATGATTTCCACAAGAGGGTAGGGGTCTCAGTTTCTGGTGGGCCAGGGTTTTCTTGTGTAGAGTTTTACATCATCACTCAATGATATGTTCGGTGACATTAAGCTGCATCACACTCGGGATTGTAAAATTTGAATCGCCTGTCGGTGAACAGGTGATTTAATGCAGTAGGTGGAGCAAACGACAGGCACATCGGCGATTTAAGTGACGGCTTGGCGTGATAATAAGGGGGAGGCAGCAGTCCTGTCACAATATATAAATATACATATATACGTGTTTTTAATTAACACTTTTTCTGTCAGGTTTCTGTTCACAGACTATAACAGGTTATCCAGTGTGGGTGGGGAGACGTCCATGGCTGAAATGATTGCTACTCTCTCAGATGCTTGTGAGAGAGAGTTTGGCTTCTTGGCCACCAGACTTTTTAGAGTCTTCAAAACTGAGGACACTCAAGGTAAAGGCCACTGGACAATTCACAACTATTCAGGATCTATAGGGCAACGGATATATCTATGTTTACATTCATTTATTGTTGTGACCATATCTACCCGCAGGTAAAAAGAAGTGGAAGAAGACATGTTGCATCCCATCTTTTGTCATCTTCCTCTTCATCCTGGGCTGCTTAATCGTGGGGATGGCCCTGCTGGCTATCTTCAAGGTGGATGGGCTAAACCAGACAGTGAACGCAGTGCTGGTTTCCATGGCAAGTGTTGTTGGATTGGCGCTGTTGCTTAACTGTCGCACCTGGTGGCAGGTGACAGACTCAGTGCTGAACTCTCAGAGGAAGAGGCTGCACAGTGCTGCCAACAAGATGCACAAGCTGAAAAGTGAGGGCTTTATGAAGGTTAGTTGACAGGTTTCTGGGTATCCTATACACAGAGCTACATGGTGGTGTGTCACAGAAGGGTGAATTTGTTAATCTCTTTCTGACATTTTAGTCTTTCTAATACTTTTTTCTTAGGTCTTGAAGAATGAAGTGGAGCTCATGGCTAAGATGGCCAAGACTATAGACGGCTTTACCCAGAACCAGACACGTCTAGTGGTCATCATTGATGGTCTGGACTCTTGTGAACAGGACAAAGTGCTACAGATGCTAGACACGGTAAGCACCAACAGTTGTGCGCAAAAGACATGCTCGAATCTTCCTCGGAAATCTATCTGTCATTTTTATAAATTTAATAAAATAAAATATTTTAAAATATTCATAATATGAATAATATGAATAATATAATATTATTTATGAACAAAAATAAAACCTGTCCTTCTGATCAGGTGAGAGTGCTGTTCTCCAAGGGTCCTTTCATCTCTGTCTTCGCCAGTGATCCTCACATCATCATTAAAGCCATTAACCAGAATCTAAATAGCGTGCTGCGTGACTCCAACATCAACGGCCATGACTACATGCGCAACATTGTCCACCTGCCCGTCTTCCTCAACAGTCGCGGCCTCAGCAGTGCAAAGAAGATGTGTGCGCCAGCTCCTGCTAATGGAGAGACTGGGAACTCTGAGGGTTTGTATTACCGTTGGATAAGGGGGGGCAAATACAACGACTATCGTTTCAAATAGTGTCTTCCCAGTGTTTTGATATACACTACTGTTCAAAAGTTGGGGGTCAATAAGGTTTTTTTAATTTTCTTTTTTTAAGATGACTCATCAAGGCTGCATACATTTGATCAAAAATACAGTACAAACAGTAATATTGAGATTTCTTTTATCATTTACTATAACTGTTTTCTATTTTAATATATTTTAAAATGTAATTTATCTCAGTGATGGCAAAGCTGAGTTTTCATTTCAGTCTTAACATGATCCTTCAAAAATCATTCTAATGTGAAGATTTGGTGCTTAAGAAACATTTCTTGTTATCGATGTTGAAAACAATTGTTATTGTGACATTTGCATAATATTTGGAAATGTGGAACCCATGATATATTATTAGTATATGTATATTTGTGTATATATATATATGTATATTATAAGTATATTTTTCATGAATAGAAAGTTCAAAAGAACAGTATTTTTTAAAATACATTATAAATGTCTTTACTTTCACTTTTTATCAATGTAATGCATCCTTGCTGATTCTTTTTTTATTTTTTTTATTCAAATTACTGCTCCCAAAACCTTTGAATGGTAGTGTACAAAATGTTGCCAAATATATCATGTGTTTTATATTAACATATTGTCTAACCAATATGGGTTGCCCTAACCCTGTTCTGACTAACATGTACTTTTAAAGTTGTAAAATGCTGCATGACAAAAATCACAACCAAACAGCAAATTTGGTGGTGCTTGCAAAGCCATTTTCTTAACATTTTCTAATGATATAGGTTGGCATGAGGAGTTGGACAGAAAGTTGTCCCAGAACAGCCTGGGCGACCAGACCAAGTTTGGCAGTAAAACGACACTTAACCGCAGGGTAAGCTGATAAATATGATGTTTTTTGTTTGTTTTTTGTTTTTTTAAGAGAGCTACTTATATGATAATAATTAGGGTCTCTACTGGATTATGAATATGATTAAAAGTTATAGATTTTATCTGATGTTTACAATAGCATGATGATTTGAACTGAGTATGATTTTGAAAGACAAATTAAACTGTTCATCCTATCTGGCAATCCCATGGTCTGCGCTTGTGCAGTTTGTCTTGACTAATCCAGTGAGAGTAATGTTCCACCATATGATGTGGTCATATCACAAAATGTTTCCAAATTTTTCCCTTGACATTTCCTTCCCTGTATTCATTGATGCTATTGATTTAAATCTAGCTAATCTCTCCTCAGGATACTTATCGCCGCCGACAGATGCAGAGGTCAGTTACGCGTCAGATGTCCTTTGACCTCACAAAACTGCTCGTCACTGAGGACTGGTTCAGTGACATCAGCCCTCAGACTATGAGGAGACTGCTCAACATCGTTTCAGTCACAGGTCAGCATTCACACTTTAAGGTCAACATGAAATCAGATTTGATCATGTTTATAAAATTATTTATCATTGCATTTTATTACAAAGATAATCTTTAATAAAAATGTAGTAACTCTGAAATAACTTTCCAATTCTGCAGACATCACTCGAGCTGTTAGCCAAACGGCGATTTAGGTCTTGTTTTAGTCTGTTTAGTCTGGTTAATAATGGCCACCTTTCACAATCCAAATGAATTTTGACCCTTCTTTTTGAATATCTGTTTTACTCTGAAATATGTCAATTTAAAGAAAGCAAAACTAGTTATTATTGTATATTTTTTATTATTAAAATGTATTTAAATATAAAACCGTTATTTTCAAATGTAATAATATTTTTTTGATCAAATAAATCCAGTCTTGGTTAGAATAAAAGACTTATTTCAAAAACATTTTTAAAATCTTACCGACCCCAAACTTTTGAACAATAGTGTAAACTTGTCACTGTAATGGAATAAGAACTTTTTTAGATCGGAAATCATCAAATCTGAACATTGAGGACTCATGAAATGCTCTCCTCTTGTTTAGGCCGCTTGCTGAGGGCCAATCAGATAAGTTTTAGCTGGGACCGGCTTGCGTCCTGGATCAACCTGACTGAGCAGTGGCCATATCGTACATCATGGCTCATACTGTACCTAGAAGAGACAGACGGCATCCCAGATCAGAACACTCTGAAAAGCATCAATGAAAGGTAGGGCCTTTAAAGAAATATTTTAATTATCACATGATGCTATGCTCATTTTAACACAGGCTTTATCACAGTAGTTTTGAAGCCCTTTCAAAATGCCATCGGATTGTCAGAAACATCACGCATGCCTTTTTTTATTTGAGATTGTTGCTAATCTGTACAAAAAAGTTTTGTCAGAGTACTCTTATGTAATGCTTGTTTTGTCATGTATGAATTTATTTTTATTTTTTTTGCATGTAGTTTGTTCGTTAGCCGATTAGGGTCCTAGAGAAAAATGTCTCCTTTGGGAAGCTTCCTGGAAACAAATAATGGGAGGCCACAGAATATCAGATGAAGCCAAGGAAAGCAGGCCCAGATCATTAGATAGGCTTCCCTATGGTGATTAGTCAGATGATGCTATTCATGTAAGACTTGTGCCGTTGTCGGAAATGAAACGATTATGGAATGTAATGACTGCACTCATGTTTACTTTACACACAGCGTGCCATCACTGTGCAGTTCTTGTTGTGCCCAAATATAAAGGGAGAAGTAAATACATTTGCGGCATGGGTCTATTCCGACATTTTGAGGGGTTTATAGAGCATTTTTGAAAACCCTTAGGTCTGTTTAAGTGAAAACATATGAAGTTTGTGGTTTTATGAAGAGGTTTGGCTTCCAAACCTTTAGTAATATTGCTGTTTTGTGTTGATACTGGCTGTCTGCACACTCCTTCCACTCTTAAAGCAGTTTGTGCCCCAGAAATACTAAATGAAATGAAGATATTGTGCTGCTAATGCTGAGTTATATCAGCATTATTTTCATTTTCAGTAAAACCATCATGTCTTTGGTTTTAACATACCCTGGCATAAATGACATTGAGCCTTGCCAGAGAAAACAGTCATTCACACAAGGCCTGCATTGTTTTAGTGAAAACGTGATGGATGCTCCACACATGCTAAAGTAACTTTTACAAACCTTAAAATATTAGTATTGTCTCACGTTTCTCAAGTTGTATCTTTCATGTACTGCCTGACAGGATCTCCAAGAATATTCCAACAACTAAAGACGTGGAGCCATTGTTGGAGATAGATGGGGATGTCCGTAGCTTTGAGGTTTTCCTTTCTTCCCGTACTCCAGTGCTTGCGGTTCGAGACATCCGCACCTTTCTCCCCTGCACCGTTAATTTAGATCCCAAACTCAGAGAGATTATTGCAGGTAAATATCTTTCTTTAAAACTAACCACATTTGATTCCAAACTACATTAGCTGGCCCCTATTGATACTATTACTACCTTAATGTAGGTGAAACCATGTACTCATGCAGTATTTAATATAATATTTTAGTCTAAATTTGACAACTCGGTTTGTTAATCATTCTGGCTTCATTTGAATTTATTTAATTTTAATAAAATATGTATTTTAGTTTATTTAATAAAGTTATTTTTTTTTAAATGAGTAATTAAAAAAAAAACTTAATTGAAATGATCACATCCCAAATTTGGTAACGGGTTTGTGAAGATGGAAAACCTCTTAGAAAATGAATAAAAGATCGTATAATATTTATATTTTCCACTGTCATTCTATGTTGTATTTCACAGTTTCTATCTCCATATTCTCTTGTCAGATGTGCGTGCTGCACGGGAGCAGGTGAACAACACCTATCCCACGCTACCTTTGCAGGAGGTCCGTCCTATATCAGTCTACAGCCAGCAGTCTTCCGCCTGTTCCCCTACGGCCTCCTACAACGGCCCGTATAACCCACCGGGTGTGTCTCCTCAGCCCCACAGCGCCTATTTCAGCGGCATGGCTGGGCCACAACACCCGTTCTACAACAGGGTGAGTGTAATTGCACAAATAACGCACAAAAGAAAATTCTAATAGGTTAACCTGAATCAGAAACTGTGTTTTTGTTTTAATATATCATTAGATTATTGTCATCTCTTTGGGGGGACATTTGTGTTGAATTGGGTTCAGTTAAAACGGATAAATCGTGTCAAGTGGAGATTGATGACTCAGCTGTGTTTTAGACGTAACTTTCCTCAGGGAGCTGAGCTCTACCAGGCACATCGGCTCATTTAATAGATGAGGGAAGTCCCTTGGATGAGCACACACCTCTCAAAGTATTCCAGCCTCAGTGCCAAACATTTCCACATGCCCACCCAGACAATTTTTCAGTCATCATCTCCCTGACTGTCTTCGTGTTTCGGTTTATTGTTTTATTTCATTTTAGCTTCATTATATTTTTTTGGGTTTTGCGTTCAGCCTTGTTTTCTTAAGTTCAGCCCAAAACCCAACTGTTTATGAGGCTACACGTTTGTGCACATTTCCACCTAATGAACTTTATTTTTGTAAGCATTTGTACCTGAATGTTGTGTGTCTTTTTGTGAGAGATTGAGTGTTAGACACCTCATTATTTCTCATGTTTGCATGTAAATGAATCTTTCAGATTCAATACAAGCTAAGCTCTATTGACAGCATTTGTGGCATAATGTTAAATACCATAGAAAACATTTTCTTAAAGAAAATGAAAAAAAAATTGTCATACAATATGGTTCTCAAAATGGAAGGGCAAGTTGAAATTATCAATAAATGTTGTTTATTGATTTACCTTGTATTGAACTTGGAACATTCCTGCAAGTATTTATTTATGATTTATTTTTCTGTTATATTTTCATTCCCTAACTTTTGTTTCCTCCACATTTGGTCACCCAGCCATATTTCCCTCAACATCTTTACCAGCTGCCTCGGCAATACGCTGGCAGCTCCTTCCCTCCTCATATTCTTCCACGTCAATTCATTAAAACTGGCTATCCCAAGGACCCTAGCATTGGACCTGTAAGTACTAGTCATGATCAAAAGTTGCTAGACTTGGTGTTTTAGACGGCAAAGCACTAGTGTTAGATATTCTTGGTATGGTTTCACTTGCTGACATACTTTTTTTTAATCTCATCTAATGTTTAATGGTGGACTTTGCTCTGCACGTGTTTCCTTTTATAAACATGAATTTAAAGTTTCTTCTTCCCTCTTATGTGTAGCACTTTGAGATTCTTCGGAATGAAAAGTGTGTTACAAATAAAATACATTATTATTATTATATATCATTATCGTTTTATTTTTACTCTTTTCATGTTCCAGATATACTTGATGCTTTTTCGTACAGTGTAGGCACAAATGGTGCAAACCCTGTTTTTTTTTTTTTTTTGTGAGAACTGTCACTTAAAATTAGCATTAAAATATTTTTTTCAAATGTTTTAAATAGATCAGATGTTTGTCTGCCCCCTTCAAATACAGATTTTTGCCTGTCCCAAACAATGTCATATTTTTGACAGCTTCGGTTCTCTTGTTTTGGCTGAGGAGCCATCTTGGTGATTCTGGGATAAACCTGAAAAAGTGTATTTAAATAATGCAACATGGCTACATCTAATTAATTGTTATTGAATTATTTGAAATACAAAGCATTTTTAATTAAATAATTTTATTTAAAAATATATATATAAATAAATAAAAATATTGTTCCCATATTTAATTTAGGCAGTTATCTTACAAATTGTTGACTACAAGTTCAACTGTTCCAACACTGTTGCCAAGTTATTGTAAGATTCGTTTTTTTATTTTTAGTTTATCAATAATGAAATGTTTTTGATCCTACTAGCTAGTCCTCACAGAATGGCAGCTTATTTTGTAGCCCTCAAACCGTATTCACTTTATAGCCCTTAATCCTGTAATTGTGGACAAATGTGGACACCGAGGACTCGGGTGTGATCCTAATTTTTATTCATTATAAATCTTATATCACTGTGTCTTCGATAAAGTTTTATCTATCCATTTAAGGTGTTTTTTTATTTTGGGGGTATTTTTGAATTTATTTACTTCAAAAAGTACCATATTTTCTATGTAAATTATGCTTATTTTTTTTTTATTTTTTTTTTTAACTACATTAAAATATCATTCCAATAAGTTCTTAGAGCTAAAACCTAAAGATGTAATGACTTTGCTGTCACCTGGTGTCTTATTTTGGCTTATTTTAGAATGCTCTAAATTGCAGTTTTTTCCATTCATTTCTATGGGTGCCCATATTTGACCCAAATACAAGATTAAGGAGGGTTTTTTTTCACCCACTTAACATTGTAGAATTGAGTCAAAAAAATTGTGTGTGTTCAGGAGGCAAACTTGGGAAAAGTAGCCAAGTCTTGTACTGCTCTTTTTTAAATAAATCAAAACTATTTTGCCCACATTTGTCCAGAATACGGTTTTAGGGTTAAATGTATGTATTTCATACATTTTTCTCTATTAAATTCTTATGTTTTATAACCCTAATAACAAGTTTTAGGCCCTATTTTGTACCCTTTTTGTAGAAAGTGCTTCATACCTAGTGTTTGGCATCAAGTCCATTTATACTTTATTTTGTGTGAGAAAAGAAGCAATGTGCCAGTGTTTAAATATACACTTCACTAGTGACGTCAAGCACCAGCTGCCTTAATGTTCACTGGAGTCTTTCGCAGTCCACCAGTTCCCACATGCTGTAGAAAAAAAGAGACTCATTTGCTCCCAGTTATAAACGCTCTCTCCATCTTTCTTTCATCAACATGAATGTGGTTCCCTCACGATTTCCACCTCCTTTGTCTCTTCCCTCCTCTCCTCTCTCTCTCCTCAAGCAGGGTAAGGTACCGTCTTTGAAAAAGAAGCAGGTACTGAATCCTTTTAGATTCGGCTTAAGTTCTGCTGCTCTGCTAATGCTGCCCCTCCTCACACGTTTTCGCAAACACATGCTAACACTCTCCAGAGCTCTAAACACTCACACCCTGGCATGCACTATGGGACAAATTTCTTTAAACACTCACAGTGGGGAAGGAGGAATTAAGTTGAGATTAGATGCCTAATATAAAGTCAAAGTAAAAGTACAATATTCCAATTAACTGTATTAAAAAAGTACTGTCATTACATAGTGCTCGTTTACTCATGTGACATGCTAACATGTACAGTTTAAACTTGAGATCTTCTCCTTCCCCAGAATTCTCACTTTTCCCCCTGGATTTTCCAAGCTTCTGTCCTCATAAAAAAATGAAAGTACACCAATCTGTGTCTCTTTACCCTCTCCGTTGTGATGATGCTGTTTCAATGATGTCTATTTACACAAAAGCCATTGAAATAATCATCTCACACGTGGCCTGAATGCTAAACTTTTTAAGTATTCTGTCAGAAAACTTTAAAAGTATAGAACCCAGGTGCCACTCTGACTTTCAGAGATCTGTATTTATAGCCCATGTAGTGTAGGTCACAATGTTTGGTTTTGTTATAATTAGACATAGCTATTTGAAAGCTACATAACACATAATGCTAAGTGTGGTGCTGGATATGACACTCCAGCTCTAACAAACTCTGAATACAACTATTTGTATCCCTAACTTTTCCTCACCATCTTATCACTCTAGATTTCCACTAGCGTCTTTGAAATCCTGCTGGCAGCAATACATACAAAATGCATTGAATAATTTCCTCTGCAGTACCTTTTTTTGATCCCTCTCTTCTTTGAATTTTAATTCAAGACCTTTTGCAACCCCTTTCTAAAAATCTGCATGGTTTAGCAGACTGAAGGCTTCAGAGATCTTTCATATGCACACTGTTGTGATGTAGTTGAGTGGTACTAATAGTTCTGTCGTGTGTATCAGGGCTCTGCCTCGGTGGTCTCAGGCACCCCATCAATGCTGCTCAGCTCAATGAACACAGATGTTGTCTGTGAGCGTGTCAGACTTATCGACGGCATCGACCAGAACCTGCTTCCTCAGTATACAGCCACTATTAAGAAGGTGTGTATTTGTGAAGAAGAAAAAGTGGACATTGAGAAGAAAATATCTTGTTTTGCTTTACATTCTGATTTTGTGATTTTTCAGGCTAACATAAATGGCCGAGTTCTGTCTCAATGTAACATTGATGAGCTGAAGAAAGAGATGAACATGAATTTTGGAGATTGGCAGCTTTTCAGGACAACGGTGAGTAGTTTTCTCTGATGTATATAAACAGAACTTCAGATTTCTATATGCCTTGGCAACATTTTCATTGGCCCTGCAGGAGTAGAAATGTAATTGCTTATTATAAATGCAAAATGTATCATTTTAATTGTATAAGATTTAGTTATTTTATATGTATTTATTATTATACATTTGTAACACACATAACTTACATTTTTTTCACCAAAGGTTTTCTTCTACAAAAAAATGCAATAGCTTGAAACGGGATAGCTAAACGTTAGCTAAAGTTCATGAACCATTTTGCTTGAAAAAGATGGCACCCATGGTTGACCATTATAGATTGGCTTGCCATTTTGAAACCATTCTTACTAATGCTCCTTAGACAATCACACATCATTCTTGGGAATTAGGGATGCACCGATACCACTTTTTTGGAAAACGAGTACGAGTACGAGTACTTGCATTTCAGTACTCGCCGATACCGATACCGAGTACTTAATAAAAAAACAAAAAAAACATGATTTAAATATTTTTTATATACGGGTTTTTAGGTCCTTGATTAAATTACTTGGGTAACACTTTATTTCGATAGTCCACTTTACTAACTATAAGTAACTTTTCAATTACATGTCAACTAACTGTCATTAGAGTATTAGTAGACTAGAGTATTAGTACGATCAGCTTAATATCTGATAACACTTTATTTATTTGGTCCCCCAACAGACATTCAACTGACTATAAGTAACTTGGCGACTACAAGTAAACTTATTCTCCTAATCCAAAGCCATTCACTTTGAAATTGTTCCACACCAGTGATGCACGGGTTGATCCAAAATGAGCGGGTGCCTGGGTACCCGCAGTTACGGGTCATCCAAAAATATTTTTAATGATATTCGGGTCGCGGTCGGTCAGGTCGTTTGGAAAAAAATGCCAATTAAACCTTTGTATTTATATAGTACTAGATAGAATTTTCTATGAAATATATAGGCCGAATTTATTTATTGGCTGAATAACTGGCACGAAGATGACACACAAGCTCAGTCTAAACAGTTCTCAGTTCTGTACTGGTGTGATCCGAGAACCGCTGTACCTCTGCGTTCGTTACTACGCGGATGCGCAGTATCAGCAGTATCAACAACATGTCTCAGTTCAGTGAACTGTTGGAGTTACTGGAGTAAAATATAATTCGGGATATTGGTTTATTTCAACTCGGAGGGACTGTCAGGCATGTCTGAAAGTGAGTAACTGTAGTAACTTGTGGATCAGCACTGACGCAAGACGTGAACTGATGCGAATGATTCAGTTCGATTTAGCGTACTGGTTCGACCGGTTCATTAAAAAGAACCGATTCGTTCACGAACCGGCCATGTCTATGATCACTAGTCTGCAGAGAGATGGAGGCGGCAAGAGAAAAGGTGAAGACTGGGGAGTGGAAGCTCCGCAAATACACAAATAGAAAGAGTAAGTGTGGGAGACATTTACCGAAATAATGAAAGATGATGACCAAAGTGCTGCCTTTGTTATATGTAGGCTACGTCTTCTTGCGATGCTGTGTTGTTACACGTTTATGGCCCAATGACGCTACGATGAGCATGTACTACTTTTAAAAAATACGGTCAGGAAGAGGGTCGGGTACAATATTTTCTTACTTTTTTTGCGGTCCGAGTAGCGGGCAGGTAGTTGAAAACGTTGGTAGTGTGCGGGTTGTTTATACATTGACCCGCGCATCACTGTTCCACAGTGCTGACACGTCTCCCCATCTCCCCGCTCTGAGCTGCAGCCGGAGCCTGGGGGTGGGCACTCGGCGCCTGTGATTAACCCATTTCTCAGAACATGGTATCGGTCCCCGGTATCGGGGGACTTTTAACGAGTACGAGTACTTTAGAAAATGTGGTATCGAGGCCGATACCAGATACCGGTATCGGTATCGGTGCATCCCTATTGGGAATTTAACAAAACCTCATCCATGTTATTCAGTTCAGTTATTTTGCCTAGCAGAATTCACAAGTAAATCTCAGACAAAACTAAACTTTTAAGCTTGCGAGGTGTACATGATCAAGAAATGTAAGATATAGTACAGTACAGTTAATTAGCCTCATACACTCTCACACTGGCCCTAGATACAGGTGTAATGAAGTTGATGTTTTGCAGGTGTTGGAGCTCCGTCTTGTGGAGAGCCAGATCCTGCATGAGGAGGCTCCAAGTGAGCAAGGCAGCAGCACTGTTGGCCATGTGGAACCTTGCAGGCACACTGGAGCATCCGCTCTCGGAGGAACTGGTAACACGGACACCTCACCCATGTACAACTTTAACCTCAGCTTTGAGGAGCTCAGTAATGTGGGTTTAGAGGAGCCTCCTAGACAAGCCAACCCTACATGGATGGTAAGCGTTTCTTATCAGGTTCTCGCGATCCTTTTTTCAAGCCATTACATTTTAGATATTCGTCTAAAAGACATCTCTTGTCTTCTGTAGGCCACAACTCATCGTACTCCTAGCATGTCCAGCCTCAACTCTCAGGAGTCCTCCAATGAAATTTGCAAGCTAACAGACAAGCAGCAGGCAGAGTATCGCAATGCCTACGAGGAATACATTGCCTCCATGGCTCAGATTGAGGTAGGAATGGAGAAGCCCGTGCCACCTTTTGTTACCCAGCTAATGCATTCCATCTCTGAGGACAAGAAGAAGGATGGAGGTGACCAGGATTCGCGCAAATCCATTTCAAAACGAGGGAGCAGCAAGTCCACGACCGATAGTACCGACTACGCCTCGCCAGATACGGCCACTTTAGATCCCATAACAGAAGAGGATGAGAAGGTTGACCATGGGTCATCAAAGTCCCTTCTGGGACGCAAGACATCTGGAGAGAAGGTGAGCCTCTTCCAGGGTGCTGATCTGAAGCTGAAGGCTGGCGGTGGTTTACGCTACCAGAAACTTACTAGTGATGACGAAGAGTCTGAAGAGTCAGACAATGCCCCTCTGCTCAAGGATGGAAAGAAACCTGAGCCTAATGCCTCCAGTGCTGAAGATCGATCTCTATCCAAAGGTAAGGATTACCTTTCAGATAAGAAGGATTCTTCTGACTCGGGCGTCCGCTCCAATGAAAGCTCGCCCAACCATTCCCTGCAAGACGAAGAGGCCGATCTGTCACAGTCTGAGAGGGCTAATCTGATTGAGCTAGACGAGGAGAACTCGACCCCAAAGCGAGGGCTGCCGAGTTGTCTGAGTGGCCTCCAAGACCCAGCAATCGCCCGCATGTCCATCTGCTCAGAGGACCAGTGCAGTCTTCTGGCCAGCAGCCCCGAAGAGAGCTGGCCTTCCTCCAAAAGTTATAACCTCAACCGTACACCCAGCAACACCACCCTCAACAACAACACAAACGCCCAACAAGGAAACAATGTTCACCAGCCCAGAGATAGCTCCAACACCACCTCCATGACCACTGGAAGTGATGTCATCATAACTCCGGGATCCAGCACCACCTCCACCACTACCCAAAATGAAAACATCCGTGTGGTGCATCTGAAGAGGGGACTTAACCCTGGAGATCCTCCTGAGATCCTTAAAGTGTCCTCTGAAACAGTCACCTTCGGAGAAGAGCGAGAAAGTATCCTGTAGGTGACGTCTGGATCTATTGCTGTCTGGTCTTATCTGGTTGATGTTTTGTGGTGTCAACGCATGTTTGGTGTAGTGCTTAAATATGTGTCACAGTGGTTATTGTGACCTTTTTTTAATGTGAAGGATAGTTGAAGTGGATTTTATTCACATCAGACCATCACCCACTCATCATCTACCTTGTTATAGTTCAGTATTGTTTATATATTCTGTATTGTTCTGTATACCTGTAGTTTCCAAACAGTATTATTAGCTTAATCACGTATTGATGTCTCCAGTTGAATGACTATAACGCATTTTGGAATCACCGCTGTTGGAAAATAATCAGTAATGGAAAATACTGTAGTACCTTGTCATAAGAAAGCTACCTTAACTTAGTGTAAAATCCATTAAAAGTATGTATATGAGCATCGGGTGTGGCTTGAAAATGTGTTGTATTGAGTTGTCCTGCACGCTGTGATTGTGCTGTAGTTACAGTAGTATATAAGCAGTGACAAGCATGTGTCAGACTGCAGTAGTTACAGTAGTAAGCAATGACAAGCATGTGTCAGACAGACTGCAGTAATACAGTTAGCCAGTAGAAACTGCATGACGTGATGTTAGACTTAGCGGTTAAATGTACAATTGGCAGGCATCTTGAAAACTAAAATGTGTTTTGTGATTGCCTTCAACGTGAAATTAAATAAACCTGCATTGACGGCAACCATGTTTCTTGAGATTTTGTTTGAAAGTACTGAAATAAAGATTCTACAGTGCAGAATTGTGTTCCCACGAGATGATTTGCTAAGAGCAAACTTATTTTAGTACTCTGAATTACAGATGGGTGGCACCAGTAGTTCACGCATTACAATTATATCCCACACCCTGAACACTAGCAAGTGGCCTTTGTGATGACTCAGAGGTTGACTTTTTGAAGGAATTTGCATCAATTTTCGAGGTAAGATTCGTCTTACACAATCTAATTGTTTCATGTGCCCCTAGAGCTGTTAGACAAACATTTTGAATAACATAAGAAGTGTTATACAGTACATTGATCATTAATGACAGTATAGTTATTTATTTATTGATGCACCTCCCACCCTCCCAAAACCCTTATAATTTGAACCGTGTAGTCTTTACATTACAAACTAAATGACAAGAGAGGAGCGTCACACACAGCCAGTGAACGGTAATAAGTTAATACGCTTTATGCATTTGCAAAAATGATAAACAACAAAAACAATACATCAATAACCGAGACAAGGAGACTGAATTCTTACTTCTGATTTAACTATATACAGTAGAAAAGTGCCATTTACGTTTTTGTTATAAAAAATTCTGTAATATTATAAACATCACATTTTCAGCAGAAAGAGGGAACAAAAAGTACATTTTTACAGAGTCGTTTGACGAACTGGATTGGAGCTGTTAAAATGCGCGCTCGTTTCGCGCTTCATCGTGATAACATAGAAGCAACAACAACAAAAAAAATGCTTTTTGAGATTGTTTGCTTAATTGCGGGTTTCCTTTAAAATATCTCCAGTCTTTTTTAATCTTCCTTTGGAAGAAAGAATATGAAAGTCCGTATATAACTAACCCAGAAACTTTTTATGTCCGTTTGAGGGAAGTCCTTTGTCATTCAAGACGAAATCCAGGCGAATGACACGGGACAAAAAACACAAAAAGCCCCTGTTTTTGCTCCATGCCCGAAACACCTGCAAAAGATTGTGTTTGAGAGAGAGAGAGAGAGAGAGAGAGAGAGAGAGAGAGAGAGAGAGAGAGAGAGAGAGAGAGAGAGAGAGAGAGAGAGAGAGAGAGAGAGAGTGTTTAGAGAAGGCAAAAGGACAGAGATCCGGACAGACTGGCGCCAGGGAGGAAGCCACAGGAAGGTTCAATTTTTTTTTTTTCATCTGACATGCACGTTAAAATAACGTAACTTAGCTATTAGCAAACATTGTATATTATTAAAGAAAATATACTTTTACAACAGTTGTGTGCTTCAAAGAATCAGGTCGAACAGGTTTAGGAAAGTAAAAGAGAGTAAAGATGAAAATTTAATTTTTTAAGCAAACCAACCATAACTTTAACAGATTAGCTAATCCTGTACATTCTAGCTATCAAAGTTTAAAAATAAATATTGTAATGAAAGAAGCTGTTCTAAGCATTATAGGCTATCATGACATGCTTAATAAATATATAAAATAGTGCATAAGGCATTATGGTATTTACAGTGTCTTTGTTGCATAATGTAGCGCACTTACCGTAGTAATAACAGTATGCATAATTACATGCATCAAACCCTAATCCTCCCCTAACCCTAGTAAGTACAAGGTGTTAGTTAATATTACTCAGTAGGCTACTTAAATATATAATTACACTAACAATGACACCTTGAAGTAAAGTGTAACTGGCATAATAAATATGTACAGGTGGGCTGCAGTACTGACAAACAGCCCCACGTGCAAAAGTTTAACTCTGTTACAGACACACAAGCACAGTGCAGTAGAGCATTCAACTTACCATTTCAACGAGACAGGTTTAAGAGATCATCTGTTGGAGGGTTACTGGGCTGTTAATTAACAGAAGTAAATGATTTTCAGTGGAGCTGCCAGCTACATTTCAAGCTGTGTTATAGCATATGCTTTTTAATGAGCAACATTAATGCGGGAATCCCATTGCAGCATACATTTCAATTGTCATTCAGATGTTATTTGTATGTATTTCTTTTTCTTAAATCGGTTATTTAATCGCCAATATGAATCAATTCACTTTGATATTTACCTCCAGGAAATGTTTAATACAAACTTGCTTTAACGTTACCTGGAAGGTGATGATGCTGATATCAGCTCCGAGTGATCTGACGCTCATTTTTGGAGGGTTCTGTCCGTGGACCTGCTGTTGCGGGTTCTGGTCCAGTGCGATCTGAAGATCCAGAATGTAGTCTATGACATGCTGCAAGATCTCCATCTTACTTACGCTCTTGTTCTGCGGTAAACTCGGCACGAGCTCCTTCAACCTGCTGTAGCAGTCATTCATGTTGTACAGTAGACTGAGCGGGTCGTCCGAGGAGCTCTTGCTCCGTGAGATCCCGAGATTATGCTCCGAAAAATACAAGGCGGGTTTCCTTATGGACCTCACCGGACTGACTGCCTTCATATTGGATACCGATGTTAAGATTAATTTCAGGGCATTCGATTCTCCCACAGATCTGTGCTGGAAGCTTGTTGTCAATGTGTTTATATAGCAACCGAACTGGGTTTGTTAAGGCATAAAGAATTAAGCGGATTGGTCGATGAGACGACGTCACTCTGTGAACCGGGGCATCAACATTGGCCAAATTTGCAGCACGTGAGCACCTCCTCCATCCTCTGCATTCTTTACTCGTGCTAAACCTGCTGAAGTGGATCTGTGCAACTGCGTGCGCAGAGCAGACAAATATCATAACATGTTTATATTGGAACATAGGCTACTGATTTTGCCAGAGATACACACGACACGCATTAACCAGATGTCAGTTTTGCTGTCACTCTTATCCAGCTATTGCATGGACTTTTAAAGACTGGCAAATGAGTTAATGCAGTTTAAATGATTCAACAAACCAAGCGTAAAATATTTATGAGCTTAATGTAACATAACTATTTTGGATTCGTGAACGAGTCAGATCTCTACTTACTTAATTAATTTACCTAATGATAATAAATCAACCTTTAATCAATTAAATGTATTAATTAACCGAATTGGATGTCAGGGAACACTTAATGACGCAATTACATGTGACGTAGTCAGGCTAATTGCTGAGAGCCGATTCTTTAAAGGGATAGTTCACTAACTTCACTTAGTTCACTTTGAAATTAATTTTTGATATGTTTTAGCTTACCTCAAGGGCATCCATAGGTGTATTTGTTTCCCAGTATTTTCAATTTTGACATTTTTCGGTCAAACCGGTGTCGTCTGTCAGTCATTTGCAGTTTTAGGGGGTCCACCTCAAAGACAGAGAAGTCCAAATTACACATGATTTAATGACTCGTAAATGTATTGCTGGCCTAAGACACGAAACGGGTGGTTTGTGTGATAAAACGAACAGTATTTATATAGTTTTTACCTCTTGTTAACAGCCGTCGAACTGAAATGAATCAGATGTCCAACTGAACCGAACTGAACCGTCTCCAGACTTTACTCCGGAAGTGATCTCTCGCGTCACGCATTGTTTACACGGAGATTTCGGAAGTTTTACCTTCAACGGGAAATCGCAATGGAAGACGATTTCGATATATCTAATGTTTAGTTTTCACAAGTCATTAAACATTCACGAGTCATTTAATCATGTTTAATTTTGACTTCTCCCCAGGCAAACTGACATTGAATCAACGTGGAAACGACGTCTCTCATGACATTGAAACAACGTTGATTTTGCTCATCGTTGGTTGAACCAACGTCAGACGCGGCATTCTTCAAAGCTAAATGAAAATCGAAAATTGGTTTGCTTTCATAACGTTGAAACAACACGTTGATTTTAAGTTGATTTTCCGTTAGTTTTGAAAGAATGACGCGTCTGACGTTGGTTCAACGTTAATTCGATGAGCAAAACTATTCAGATCAACGTTGTTTCTATGTCATATTTCCACGTTGATTCAATGTCAGTTTGCTATCTGAGTCTGTGCATGCTCTTTGAGGTGGACCCCCTAAAACTGCATTATAGGACTGACAGACAACAACGGTTTGACCAAAAATTGTCAAAATTGAAAATGCTGTGGAAACAAAGGCACCTACATCGTGGATGCCCATGAGGTAAGCTAAAACATATCAAAAATTAATTTCAAAGTGAACTATCCCTTTAAGAAACAAATTGTTCGTCTTTTTCAAGTCGTGGTAATGAACCGAAGTGCCCTTGCCCATCACTCGTGAACGCTCTCTCTCTCCTGAGCTCGCGACTCTCTGGTGCCAAGCTTGTACTCTCGGCTGCCTCTTTGACTTCCAAACAAGCGTCAGAGCTGCGTGAACGCGCGTACTCTTGTCGCTCTCGAGCTCCTGCCTGTGCGCACCTGCAGGACATTGATTGAAACTCCTCTATTTTTCCTCATCTTCGTCTCGGTCTCTTTTTTTAAGCCTTTGATAATTGCGATCTCATGCACAATCAAATAAACAATGGTTTCTTGGCATTACGCAGATACATTTTCATACACAGTAATTGACAGCACTATTTGCAGGTCAAGTTCAATGCTAAGAGACACAATTCTAATAAAGCAGGTCGATCAACAGTTGCTTAGTCTGGGTCACCCCTACCTGAGAGTGAACCTAAGCAGTTTTAGCATAACATGTTTCATTAAGCTTACATATTTCATAACCATTCTGAGCATGGTTCATTTAAAACCAATCTGACTTGATACATTTCATGTTATATTTATATGATAGAATATTTCCTTACGTCAGAGTGACCTAACTGGCAAATGTTTAAAAATGTAAAATATTCCTGTAGTAGTAGAATGGGAAATGTTTTCTGATTTTATGCAAAGGAAGAGTCTGTGAGCCATCATGATGTACAATTACACAGCGGTAAGTGTTTTTTGACCTTTTCCTCCAGAGACTATCAGTGGTGCAAACACAAAGGAATGTGTCTAACTTTACATGAATGAATGGCATCCCTTGGAGCATCACACAGAACTAAGAGCTAGCCTTTCTGGCTCTCCCTGTGCCCATTACTGAACAAGCCAAAAAGAATAGAGTTTCAGGATAATGTTCTTTTCTCAGCTGTTTCAGGGAAATGTGAGCAGAAGAACATGTTTTCTCAATCCAGAGTGCTCCTGAAGTCATGCCAATTTTCAGAGTGTGTGTTCTGAGAAACAGTAATTTCCAGTATCAATTTATGGCCCCACATTTTGGCTCTGTACCCTATCCCTGTCGGTTTTCTCAGGTCGAAATTTTGAGTTTCTCTGATCTTCTTGAATCTCGAGTCTCCATTTGTGCACTCAGGTCTAAGTCTCATGGCCCTCTATCAGAATCAAGAGTTTCGAGAAGATCAGAGAAACTTTTTTTTGCACCGAAAAAGTCACCGATTGCACAGATTTTTTCGAGGCGAAATTGTGAGTTTCTCCAATTTTCTCGAAACTCTGGATACTGATAGAGGGCCATGAGACTTAGACCTGAGTACAAAATGGAGGCTCTAGACCCTTCCAGAGCTGAGATATGGACATCCCACATAGCATTTATCCCATTATAAAAATAGTGGGATAAATGCTACGTGGGATCTCAATATCTCAGCTGTGGAAGGGTCTAGAGCCTCCCTTTTTGCACTCAGGTCTAAGTCCCATGGCCATCTATCAGATACCAGAGTTTCAAGAAGATTGGATAAACTTATTTTTTCGCATAAAAAAAAAAAAACGAAAGTTGTACCACTGTCGTTTTTTTCGGGTCGAAATTTTGAGTTGCTCCGATCTTCTTGAAACTCTGGATTCTGATAGAGGGCCATTGGACTTAGACCTGAGTGCAAAAATGGAGCATCTAGACCCTTCCAGAGCTGACATATTGAGATATTTATAATGGCATATGCTACATGGGATCTCAATATCTTAGCTCTGGAAGGGTCTAGAGCCTCCATTTTTGCACTCAGGTCTAAGTCCAATTGCCCTCTATCAGAATTCAGAGTTTCAAGAAGATTGGAGAAACTTATTTTTTCGCCCAAAAAAAAAATACGAAAGGGGTACCACTGTCGTTTTTTTTTTCGGGTCGAAATTTTGAGTTTCGATATCTCAGCTCTGGAAGGGTCTAGAGCCTCCATTTTTGCACTCAGGTTTAAGTCTCATGGCCCTCTATCAGAATCCAGAGTTTTGAGAAGATTGGAGAAACTTAATTTTTCGCCCAAAAAAAAAACCCGAAAGGGGTACCACTGTCGTTTTTTTTTTTTGGGTCGAAATTTTGAGATTCGATATCTCAGCTTTGGAAGGGTCTAGAGCCTCCATTTTTGCACTCAAGTCTAAGTCTCATGGCACTCTATCAGAATCCAGAGTTTTGAGAAGATTGAAGAAACTTCATTTTTCGCCCAAAAAAAAAAAACGAAAGGGGTACCACTGTCATTTTTTTTTGGGGTCGAATTTTTGAGTTTCGATATCTCAGCTTTGGAAGGGTCTAGAGCCTCCATTTTTGCACTCAGGTTTAAATCTCATGGCCCTCTATCAGAATCCAGAGTTTTGAGAAGATTGGAGAAACTTAATTTTTCGCCCAAAAAAAAAAAACGAAAGGGGTACCACTGTCGTTTTTTTTTTGGGTCGAATTTTTGAGTTTCGATATCTCAGCTCTGGAAGGGTCTAGAGCCTCCATTTTTGCACTCAGGTTTAAGTCTCATGGCCCTCTATCAGAATCCAGAGTTTTGAGAAGATTGGAGAAACTTCATTTTTCGCCCGAAAAAAAAAAAAAACGAAAGGGGTACCACTGTCGTTTTTTTTTCGGGTCGAAATTTTGAGATTCGATATCTCAGCTCTGGAAGGGTCTAGAGCCTCCATTTTTGCACTCAGGTCTAAGTCTCATGGCCCTCTATCAGAATCCAGAGTTTTGAGAAGATTGGAGAAACTTAATTTTTCGCCCCCCAAAAAAAAAACGAAAGGGGTACCACTGTCGTTTTTTTTTTGGGTTGAATTTTTGAGTTTCGATATCTCAGCTCTGGAAGGGTCTAGAGCCTCCATTTTTGCACTCAGGTTTAAGTCTCATGGCCCTCTATCAGAATCCAGAGTTTTGAGAAGATTGGAGAAACTTCATTTTTCGCCTGAAAAAAAACAAAAAAAACGAAAGGGGTACCACTGTCGTTTTTTTTTTCGGGTCGAAATTTTGAGATTCGATATCTCAGCTTTGGAAGGGTCTAGAGCCTCCATTTTTGCACTCAAGTCTAAGTCTCATGGCACTCTATCAGAATCCAGAGTTTTGAGAAGATTGGAGAAACTTAATTTTTTGCCCGAAAAAAAAAAACGAAAGGGGTACCACTGTCGTTTTTTTTTTGGGGTCGAATTTTTGAGTTTCGATATCTCAGCTCTGGAAGGGTCTAGAGCCTCCATTTTTGCACTCAGGTTTAAGTCTCATGGCCCTCTATCAAAATCCAGAGTTTTGAGAAGATTGGAGAAACTTAATTTTTCGCCCCCCAAAAAAAACGAAAGGGGTACCACTGTCTTTTTTTTTTGGGTCGAATTTTTGAGTTTCGATATCTCAGCTCTGGAAGGGTCTAGAGCCTCCATTTTTGCACTCAGGTTTAAGTCTCATGGCCCTCTATCAGAATCCAGAGTTTTGAGAAGATTGGAGAAACTTAATTTTTCGCCCCCAAAAAAACGAAAGGGGTACCACTGTCGTTTTTTTTTGGGTCGAATTTTTGAGTTTCGATATCTCAGCTCTGGAAGGGTCTAGAGCCTCCATTTTTGCACTCAGGTTTAAGTCTCATGGCCCTCTATCAGAATCCAGAGTTTTGAGAAGATTGGAGAAACTTCATTTTTCGCCCGAAAAAAAAAAAAAAAACGAAAGGGGTACCACTGTCGTTTTTTTTTTTCGGGTCGAAATTTTGAGTTTCGATATCTCAGCTCTGGAAGGGTCTAGAGCCTCCATTTTTGCACTCAGGTTTAAGTCTCATGGCCCTCTATCAGAATCCAGAGTTTTGAGAAGATTGGAGAAACTTAATTTTTCGCCCAAAAAAAAAAAACGAAAGGGGTACCACTGTCGTTTTTTTTTGGGTCGAATTTTTGAGTTTCGATATCTCAGCTCTGGAAGGGTCTAGAGCCTCCATTTTTGCACTCAGGTTTAAGTCTCATGGCCCTCTATCAGAATCCAGAGTTTTGAGAAGATTGGAGAAACTTAATTTTTCGCCCCCAAAAAAAACGAAAGGGGTACCACTGTCGTTTTTTTTTGGGTCGAATTTTTGAGTTTCGATATCTCAGCTCTGGAAGGGTCTAGAGCCTCCATTTTTGCACTCAGGTTTAAGTCTCATGGCCCTCTATCAGAATCCAGAGTTTTGAGAAGATTGGAGAAACTTAATTTTTCGCCCCAAAAAAAAAACGAAAGGGGTACCACTGTCGTTTTTTTTTTGGGTCGAAATTTTGAGTTTCGATATCTCAGCTCTGGAAGGGTCTAGAGCCTCCATTTTTGCACTCAGGTTTAAGTCTCATGGCCCTCTATCAGAATCCAGAGTTTTGAGAAGATTGGAGAAACTTAATTTTTCGCCCCCAAAAAAAAACGAAAGGGGTACGTACCACTGTCGTTTTTTTTTTTGGTCGAATTTTTGAGTTTCGATATCTCAGCTCTGGAAGGGTCTAGAGCCTCCATTTTTGCACTCAGGTTTAAGTCTCATGGCCCTCTATCAGAATCCAGAGTTTTGAGAAGATTGGAGAAACTTAATTTTTCGCCCCAAAAAAAAAAACGAAAGGGGTACCACTGTCGTTTTTTTTTGGGTCGAATTTTTGAGTTTCGATATCTCAGCTCTGGAAGGGTCTAGAGCCTCCATTTTTGCACTCAGGTTTAAGTCTCATGGCCCTCTATCAGAATCCAGAGTTTTGAGAAGATTGGAGAAACTTAATTTTTCGCCTGAAAAAAAAAAAAAAACGAAAGGGGTACCACTGTCGTTTTTTTTTTGGGTCGAAATTTTGAGTTTCGATATCTCAGCTCTGGAAGGGTCTAGAGCCTCCATTTTTGCACTCAGGTCTAAGTCTCATGGCCCTCTATCAGAATCCAGAGTTTTGAGAAGATTGGAGAAACTTAATTTTTCGCCCGAAAAAAAAAACGAAAGGGGTACCACTGTCGTTTTTTTTTTCGGGTCGAAATTTTGAGTTTCGATATCTCAGCTCTGGAAGGGTCTAGAGCCTCCATTTTTGCACTCAGGTTTAAGTCTCATGGCCCTCTATCAGAATCCAGAGTTTTGGGAAGATTGGAGAAACTTAATTTTTCGCCCCAAAAAAAAAAAAAAAAACGAAAGGGGTACCACTGTCGTTTTTTTTTTTGGGTCGAATTTTTGAGTTTCGATATCTCAGCTCTGGAAGGGTCTAGAGCCTCCATTTTTGCACTCAGGTTTAAGTCTCATGGCCCTCTATCAGAATCCAGAGTTTTGAGAAGATTGGAGAAACTTAATTTTTCGCCCCAAAAAAAAACGAAAGGGGTACCACTGTCGTTTTTTTTTTGGGTCGAATTTTTGAGTTTCGATATCTCAGCTCTGGAAGGGTCTAGAGCCTCCATTTTTGCACTCAGGTTTAAGTCTCATGGCCCTCTATCAGAATCCAGAGTTTTGAGAAGATTGGAGAAACTTAATTTTTCGCCCGAAAAAAAAAAAAAAACGAAAGGGGTACCACTGTCGTTTTTTTTTTCGGGTCGAAATTTTGAGTTTCGATATCTCAGCTCTGGAAGGGTCTAGAGCCTCCATTTTTGCACTCAGGTCTAAGTCTCATGGCCCTCTATCAGAATCCAGAGTTTTGAGAAGATTGGAGAAACTTAATTTTTCGCCCAAAAAAAAAAACGAAAGGGGTACCACTGTCGTTTTTTTTTTGGGTCGAATTTTTGAGTTTCGATATCTCAGCTCTGGAAGGGTCTAGAGCCTCCATTTTTGCACTCAGGTTTAAGTCTCATGGCCCTCTATCAGAATCCAGAGTTTTGAGAAGATTGGAGAAACTTAATTTTTCGCCCAAAAAAAAAAACGAAAGGGGTACCACTGTCGTTTTTTTTTTGGGTCGAATTTTTGAGTTTCGATATCTCAGCTCTGGAAGGGTCTAGAGCCTCCATTTTTGCACTCAGGTTTAAGTCTCATGGCCCTCTATCAGAATCCAGAGTTTTGAGAAGATTGGAGAAACTTAATTTTTCGCCCAAAAAAAAAAAAAAACGAAAGGGGTACCACTGTCGTTTTTTTTTCGGGTCGAAATTTTGAGTTTCGATATCTCAGCTCTGGAAGGGTCTAGAGCCTCCATTTTTGCACTCAGGTCTAAGTCTCATGGCCCTCTATCAGAATCCAGAGTTTTGAGAAGATTGGAGAAACTTAATTTTTCGCCCGAAAAAAAAAACGAAAGGGGTACCACTGTCGTTTTTTTTTTTCGGGTCGAAATTTTGAGTTTCGATATCTCAGCTCTGGAAGGGTCTAGAGCCTCCATTTTTGCACTCAGGTTTAAGTCTCATGGCCCTCTATCAGAATCCAGAGTTTTGAGAAGATTGGAGAAACTTAATTTTTCGCCCCCCAAAAAAAACGAAAGGGGTACCACTGTCGTTTTTTTTTTGGGTCGAATTTTTGAGTTTCGATATCTCAGCTCTGGAAGGGTCTAGAGCCTCCATTTTTGCACTCAGGTTTAAGTCTCATGGCCCTCTATCAGAATCCAGAGTTTTGAGAAGATTGGAGAAACTTAATTTTTCGCCCCCAAAAAAAAAAAAAACGAAAGGGGTACCACTGTCGTTTTTTTTTTTCGGGTCGAAATTTTGAGTTTCGATATCTCAGCTCTGGAAGGGTCTAGAGCCTCCATTTTTGCACTCAGGTTTAAGTCTCATGGCCCTCTATCAGAATCCAGAGTTTTGAGAAGATTGGAGAAACTTAATTTTTCGCCCAAAAAAAAAAAAACGAAAGGGGTACCACTGTCGTTTTTTTTTTGGGGTCGAATTTTTGAGTTTCGATATCTCAGCTCTGGAAGGGTCTAGAGCCTCCATTTTTGCACTCAGGTTAAGTCTCATGGCCCTCTATCAGAATCCAGAGTTTTGAGAAGATTGGAGAAACTTAATTTTTCGCCCCAAAAAAAAAAAACGAAAGGGGTACCACTGTCGTTTTTTTTTTGGGTCGAATTTTTGAGTTTCGATATCTCAGCTCTGGAAGGGTCTAGAGCCTCCATTTTTGCACTCAGGTTTAAGTCTCATGGCCCTCTATCAGAATCCAGAGTTTTGAGAAGATTGGAGAAACTTAATTTTTCGCCCCAAAAAAAAAAACGAAAGGGGTACCACTGTCGTTTTTTTTTTTGGGTCGAATTTTTGAGTTTCGATATCTCAGCTCTGGAAGGGTCTAGAGCCTCCATTTTTGCACTCAGGTCTAAGTCTCATGGCCCTCTATCAGAATCCAGAGTTTTGAGAAGATTGGAGAAACTTAATTTTTCGCCCAAAAAAAAAAAAAAAACGAAAGGGGTACCACTGTCGTTTTTTTTTCGGGTCGAAATTTTGAGTTTCGATATCTCAGCTCTGGAAGGGTCTAGAGCCTCCATTTTTGCACTCAGGTCTAAGTCTCATGGCCCTCTATCAGAATCCAGAGTTTTGAGAAGATTGGAGAAACTTAATTTTTCGCCCGAAAAAAAAAACGAAAGGGGTACCACTGTCGTTTTTTTTTTCGGGTCGAAATTTTGAGTTTCGATATCTCAGCTCTGGAAGGGTCTAGAGCCTCCATTTTTGCACTCAGGTTTAAGTCTCATGGCCCTCTATCAGAATCCAGAGTTTTGAGAAGATTGGAGAAACTTCATTTTTCTCCCAAAAAAAAAACGAAAGGGGTAACACTGTCGTTTTTTTTTTTGGGTCGAATTTTTGAGTTTCGATATCTCAGCTCTGGAAGGGTCTAGAGTCTCTGGAACGGTCTAGAGTCTCCATTTTTGCACTCAGGTCTAAGTCTCATGACCATCTATCAGAATCCAGAGTTTCTAGAAGATCAGAGAAACTTTCTTTTTTCTTTTTGCATTTCTTTTTAACTCGTATGTGTTAAACTACTATATAGAGTAAACATTCTAACTGTTGAATGTGTAAAGGAGTTAGACAATATAGTTGTGATTTTGCTGTAAACACATTTTATTATATAGCTAGTTAACAGGGGAGCTCCAGTAAGTACACGTAATGTTACGTTTCTAAAGTGGATTTACATAACAGTACACCTTTATTTAAAATGTCTTTTACATCAGGAAGGAACATATTGTATAAGTATTGGAGATGAGCACATCACAACATGAAAAATTCATCTTGAGTGTAAGGTTATGTGTGCTGTGCTATTATGTAGGATAATTCACTGTTGTCAACACTGTTTACATTAGACAAATGTGCTGTAAATAAGGCAAATAAACAAATCTATAAAGTAACTAAACATGATATTTAATGTGTCCCTTATTAGTGTTGATATATTAAGGAACATTTAAGTTGGATAAAAAGTGAGTTAACATATCAACCTCAGCATGTAAATGCAGTGTTGAGCTCGTAATGTGAATCTTGTCTGTATGTTACAGGGACAGGACAACACGTGTGTTTATTCAGTGGAGAGAGGCTCATGATGCTGAATGCTGTCATCAAAGGATTTGTGTGAGTGTACTACAGAAATGGATAACACAATCTATTAAATCTTAAATTGTAGTTTATTTGAATGATTGTAATTTCAAATGGAGAAAATACAACACTTTTCTGATTCCTGATTTCTGTGGATTTGCTGCAGAGCTTTTGTGGTGGAGCAGGACCTGCAAGGAAAGATGATGGCAGCATTTGTTGGGGGAAAAAAGGTTTTAGGGATTTTACTCAAATATAAAGTAAGGTTATTTTTAATACATAAATCAAATGACATTGTGCTATTAAAATGACTGCTTTTGTGTAATGTTTGTGCATTTTTGTAGGATCTGAAATGTCTGCAGACTGGTGTGAGCACTGAGGATGAGGAGCCCAGAGCTGAATCCTGGAAGTGGTGCCATGGATGAGACCCTCCATCTCTCCACCTGCCCTTACGAGATCCTCTGGGTGCTTCTCAATATCCCTCCTCGTCTCCTCGCTCCTCCGTCCTCCCTCCTATGACCCGGAAACCGATCGAGCTCAGCCATCTTGAAGGACATCTCAATTCTCTAATTGCACCGTGAGGAGTCGAGGATCGAGGAGATAGGAGGCTTTCTGAGGAGTCATAAGCGAGGATACACAGGTGCATCCTACGCGGAACTGTTATACTGACTAAACGTGACGCACGTGTCAATTCTCCTCCCCCTTCACATCGGTCACAATCATTTTAATTTATACTTTACCTTTGCAGTTTATATAAACCACACATCTCAAATATTTCAACAGTATAGCCTATCTTTATTATTATGAATTTATTAAATAACCAAACTTCAACATAAGGGCAGATCCTTTTAGCGCTGCTGATGACACTGTGGAGTGACGCTCGAGTGATCAAGTATTCCAATGGATATAAAAAAGCTTTTATTCGATTCCTCTGTCCTCCTTTCCTTTCCTCGCTTCCTTCCCTCGCGTCCTACAGGGGGTGGAGCTGAGACGCAAGGAAAGGAAGCAAGGAAAGGAAACGAGGATGCACAAATAAGAAATGAGAAGCACCCTCTATCGCTCCATCTGCCCTTATTGCCTCAGATTGTGAAGCGCTTGCAGCAGGATGTGGTGTTCAGCGCCTGAAAATACATGCTTGTAGTTTGAATAAAGCTTTGTTTTACAGTATGTGTTGTTGACTTGTATATGCATTTTTTTTGTGATGATTACTTTTATTTGTTCTTTTACTCATTTATTCATGTTTCTTATTGCTGTCAGTATATAAAATATAATTATTTAACTAATGTATGCATTAGTTCATTGATTGACCGACAATTGAGATGTTTCACTGCATTTAGCAATATAAATGTATTCATGCATAACTGTCATATGACAAACCAAATTCCATTTTGTTTGTTTTATTAAATTATATTTTTAGTATATGAAAGTTAGATAGTTAAGTATTGGTCAGTATTTAATATTATTATTTTCTTTAAGTTTTGGGGTGGGCTAACAATGCAATTCATTCTAAGGTAATATTAATTTTTTTAAGGAATGATACATTATTTCGAGTATAAAATCAACAGTTTTCTCCAAAAGAGGTCTTCGACCAGCTGCCCGTCTCCTTTGTACAGGCATTGCGAAACGCAGAGAAAAACTGCTCTAGGTTGTGCTGTCGAGTTGCTGATGTTAAGAAGTGTTAGTGCACCTGTTGCTCTGATCATATCATTTAAACTTATTACATACAACATCATGGAAAGATAACATGTAACAATAATGACAAAACAGAAAATATAAAGATCATTGGTTTGTGTATATCATAATATGACATCATAAAATTATATTTATACACAGGAAAAAATAACAATAACAAGGCTAAATATCTTCATAATAGTTCATAATAGATAAAAAAATTTTGTTTTTTTGTTGTTGTTATAGGCTACATCTGAGGGATGAAACAAGGTAAATTCATCAAGAAAAAGAGGAAAACTTAATGGAGAAAATTTTTGGGGTTTCTTAATAAAAAAAAAATTGTTAAAAGAATAACACTGTTGGTCACATTAGTAGATTTTATATAACAACTTAAATCAACCCTAAATGTAGGCTATTCACAAAATAAATGAGCAGCTGTTTCTTCAACAATACCACAACAAAATGAGCAAGTTTCATCAGTATCAAGATATTTATAGATAGATGAATTAAACGTATCGTTCATATATTTTAAGGCGTTGCGCTTGTGATAACGCGTCGTAGGTCACATGATAACGTCAACATGGCAGATGTCCGGTTCGCATGGATACTCAACGAGATTTGGCTATAAAGTACCTCTTTTAGCGCTCGTTGAGTAAGTACTTATTGAAATTAAGTACCTACTCATTGAGTATGCGATTCCGAACGCAGCCAGTGGGATAAATGCTACGTGGGATCTCAATATGTCAACTCTGGAAGGGTCTAGAGTCTCCATTTTTGCACTCAGGTCTAAGTCCCATGGCCCTCTATCAGAATCCACAGTTTCAAGAAGATTGGAGAAACTTATTTTTTTGCGCAAAAACAAAAAAACGAAAGGGGTACCACTGTCGTTTTTTTTTTTGGGTCGAATTTTTGAGTTTCGATATCTCAGCTCTGGAAGGGTCTAGAGCCTCCATTTTTGCACTCAGGTTTAAATCTCATGGCCCTCTATCAGAATCCAGAGTTTTGAGAAGATTGGAGAAACTACATTTTTCGCCCGAAAAAAAAAAAAACGCAAGGGGTACCACTGTCGTTTTTTTTTTGTGTCGAATTTTTGAGTTTCGATATCTCAGCTCTGGAAGGGTCTAGAGCCTCCATTTTTGCACTCAGGTTTAAGTCTCATGGCCCTCTATCAGAATCCAGAGTTTTGAGAAGATTGGAGAAACTTAATTTTTCGCCCGAAAAAAAAAAAACGAAAGGGGTACCACTGTCGTTTTTTTTTTGGGTCGAATTTTTGAGTTTCGATATCTCAGCTCTGGAAGGGTCTAGAGCCTCCATTTTTGCACTCAGGTTTAAATCTCATGGCCCTCTATCAGAATCCAGAGTTTTGAGAAGATTGGAGAAACTTAATTTTTCGCCCCAAAAAAAAAAACGAAAGGGGTAACACTGTCGTTTTTTTTTTGGGTCGAATTTTTGAGTTTCGATATCTCAGCTCTGGAAGGGTCTAGAGCCTCCATTTTTGCACTCAGGTCTAAGTCTCATGGCCCTCTATCAGAATCCAGAGTTTTGAGAAGATTGGAGAAACTTAATTTTTCGCCCAAAAAAAACAAAAAACGAAAGGGGTACGTACCACTGTCGTTTTTTTTTTTGGGTCGAAATTTTGAGTTTCGATATCTCAGCTCTGGAAGGGTCTAGAGCCTCCATTTTTGCACTCAGGTTTAAGTCTCATTGCCCTCTATCAGAATCCAGAGTTTTGAGAAGATTGGAGAAACTTAATTTTTTGTCCCAAAAAAAACCGAAAGGGGTACCACTGTCGTTTTTTTTTTTGGGGTCAAAATTTTGAGTTTCGATATCTCAGCTCTGGAAGGGTCTAGAGCCTCGATTTTTGCACTCATGTTTAAGTCTCATGGCCCTCTATCATAATCCAGAGTTTTGAGAAGATTGGAGAAACTTAATTTTTCGCCCAAAAACGGAAAAAAACGAAAGGGGTAAGTAACACTGTCGTTTTTTTTTCGGGTCGAAATTTTGAACTTTGATATCTCAGCTCTGGAAGGGTCTAGAGCCTCCATTTTTGCACTCAGGTCAAAGTCTCACAGCCCTCTATCATAATCCAGAGTTTTGAGAAGATTGGAGAAACTTAATTTTTCGCCCGAAAATGAAAAAAAACGAAAGGGGTAACACTGTCGTTTTTTTTTTCGGGTCGAAATTTTGAACTTTGATATCTCAGCTCTGGAAGGGTCTAGAGCCTCCATTTTTGCACTCAGGTCAAAGTCTCGTGGCCCTCTATCATAATCCAGAGTTTTGAGAAGATTGGAGAAACTTAATTTTTCGCCCGAAAATGAAAAAAAACGAAAGGGGTAACACTGTCGTTTTTTTTTCGGGTCGAAATTTTGAATTTTGATATCTCAGCTCTGGAAGGGTCTAGAGCCTCCATTTTTGCACTCAGGTCAAAGTCTCACAGCCCTCTATCATAATCCAGAGTTTTGAGAAGATTGGAGAAACTTAATTTTTCGCCCAAAAACGGAAAAAAACGAAAGGGGTAACACTGTCGTTTTTTTTTTCGGGTCGAAATTTTGAATTTTGATATCTCAGCTCTGGAAGGGTCTAGAGCCTCCATTTTTGCACTCAGGTCAAAGTCTCACAGCCCTCTATCATAATCCAGAGTTTTGAGAAGATTGGAGAAACTTAATTTTTCGCCCAAAAACGGAAAAAAACGAAAGGGGTAACACTGTCGTTTTTTTTTCGGGTCGAAATTTTGAACTTTGATATCTCAGCTCTGGAAGGGTCTAGAGCCTCCATTTTTGCACTCAGGTCAAAGTCTCACAGCCCTCTATCATAATCCAGAGTTTTGAGAAGATTGGAGAAACTTAATTTTTCGCCCGAAAATGAAAAAAAACGAAAGGGGTAACACTGTCGTTTTTTTTTCGGGTCGAAATTTTGAACTTTGATATCTCAGCTCTGGAAGGGTCTAGAGCCTCCATTTTTGCACTCAGGTCAAAGTCTCGTGGCCCTCTATCATAATCCAGAGTTTTGAGAAGATTGGAGAAACTTAATTTTTCGCCCGAAAATGAAAAAAACGAAAGGGGTAACACTGTCGTTTTTTTTTTCGGGTCGAAATTTTGAATTTTGATATCTCAGCTCTGGAAGGGTCTAGAGCCTCCATTTTTGCACTCAGGTCAAAGTCTCGTGGCCCTCTATCATAATCCAGAGTTTTGAGAAGATTGGAGAAACTTAATTTTTCGCCCAAAAACGGAAAAAAACGAAAGGGGTAACACTGTCGTTTTTTTTTTCGGGTCGAAATTTTGAACTTTGATATCTCAGCTCTGGAAGGGTCTAGAGCCTCCATTTTTGCACTCAGGTCAAAGTCTCACAGCCCTCTATCATAATCCAGAGTTTTGAGAAGATTGGAGAAACTTAATTTTTCGCCCAAAAATGAAAAAAAAAACGAAAGGGGTAACACTGTCGTTTTTTTTTTCGGGTCGAAATTTTGAACTTTGATATCTCAGCTCTGGAAGGGTCTAGAGCCTCCATTTTTGCACTCAGGTCAAAGTCTCACAGCCCTCTATCATAATCCAGAGTTTTGAGAAGATTGGAGAAACTTAATTTTTCGCCCGAAAATGAAAAAAAACGAAAGGGGTAACACTGTCGTTTTTTTTTCGGGTCGAAATTTTGAATTTCGATATCTCAGCTCTGGAAGGGTCTAGAGCCTCCATTTTTGCACTCAGGTCAAAGTCTCGTGGCCCTCTATCATAATCCAGAGTTTTGAGAAGATTGGAGAAACTTAATTTTTCGCCCGAAAATGAAAAAAAACGAAAGGGGTAACACTGTCGTTTTTTTTTTCGGGTCGAAATTTTGAATTTTGATATCTCAGCTCTGGAAGGGTCTAGAGCCTCCATTTTTGCACTCAGGTCAAAGTCTCACAGCCCTCTATCATAATCCAGAGTTTTGAGAAGATTGGAGAAACTTAATTTTTCGCCCAAAAACGGAAAAAAACGAAAGGGGTAACACTGTCGTTTTTTTTTTCGGGTCGAAATTTTGAACTTTGATATCTCAGCTCTGGAAGGGTCTAGAGCCTCCATTTTTGCACTCAGGTCAAAGTCTCACAGCCCTCTATCATAATCCAGAGTTTTGAGAAGATTGGAGAAACTTAATTTTTCGCCCAAAAACGGAAAAAAACGAAAGGGGTAACACTGTCGTTTTTTTTTTCGGGTCGAAATTTTGAATTTTGATATCTCAGCTCTGGAAGGGTCTAGAGCCTCCATTTTTGCACTCAGGTCAAAGTCTCACAGCCCTCTATCATAATCCAGAGTTTTGAAAAGATTGGAGAAACTTAATTTTTTGCCCGAAAAAAAAAAACGAAAGGGGTAACACTGTCGTTTTTTTTTTCGGGTCAAAATTTTGAATTTTGATATCTCAGCTCTGGAAGGGTCTAGAGCCTCCATTTTTGCACTCAGGTCAAAGTCTCACAGCCCTCTATCATAATCCAGAGTTTTGAGAAGATTGGAGAAACTTAATTTTTCGCCCGAAAATGAAAAAAAAACGAAAGGGGTAACACTGTCGTTTTTTTTTCGGGTCGAAATTTTGAACTTTGATATCTCAGCTCTGGAAGGGTCTAGAGCCTCCATTTTTGCACTCAGGTCAAAGTCTCACAGCCCTCTATCATAATCCAGAGTTTTGAGAAGATTGGAGAAACTTAATTTTTCGCCCGAAAATGAAAAAAAAACGAAAGGGGTAACACTGTCGTTTTTTTTTCGGGTCGAAATTTTGAATTTTGATATCTCAGCTCTGGAAGGGTCTAGAGCCTCCATTTTTGCACTCAGGTCAAAGTCTCACAGCCCTCTATCATAATCCAGAGTTTTGAGAAGATTGGAGAAACTTAATTTTTCGCCCAAAAACGGAAAAAAACGAAAGGGGTAACACTGTCGTTTTTTTTTCGGGTCGAAATTTTGAATTTTGATATCTCAGCTCTGGAAGGGTCTAGAGCCTCCATTTTTGCACTCAGGTCAAAGTCTCGTGGCCCTCTATCATAATCCAGAGTTTTGAGAAGATTGGAGAAACTTAATTTTTCGCCCGAAAATGAAAAAAAACGAAAGGGGTAACACTGTCGTTTTTTTTTTCGGGTCGAAATTTTGAATTTTCGATATCTCAGCTCTGAAGGGTCTAGAGCCTCCATTTTTGCACTCAGGTCAAAGTCTCACAGCCCTCTATCATAATCCAGAGTTTTGAGAAGATTGGAGAAACTTAATTTTTCGCCAAAAATGAAAAAAACGAAAGGGGTAACACTGTCGTTTTTTTTTCGGGTCGAAATTTTGAATTTCGATATCTCAGCTCTGGAAGGGTCTAGAGCCTCCATTTTTGCACTCAGGTCAAAGTCTCGTGGCCCTCTATCAGAATCCAGAGTTTTGAGAAGATTGGAGAAACTTAATTTTTCGCCCGAAAATGAAAAAAAACGAAAGGGGTAACACTGTCGTTTTTTTTTCGGGTCGAAATTTTGAATTTGATATCTCAGCTCTGGAAGGGTCTAGAGCCTCCATTTTTGCACTCAGGTCAAAGTCTCGTGGCCCTCT
>NW_024121432.1:14444188-14513198 GCF_016745375.1 Pimephales promelas | reverse complement strand
TTCATAATCCAGAGTTTTGAGAAGATTGGAGAAACTTAATTTTTTCGCCCGAAAATGAAAAAAAAAACGAAAGGGGTAACACTGTCGTTTTTTTTTTCGGGTCGAAATTTTGAATTTTGATATCTCAGCTCTGGAAGGGTCTAGAGCCTCCATTTTTGCACTCAGGTCAAAGTCTCACAGCCCTCTATCATAATCCAGAGTTTTGAGAAGATTGGAGAAACTTAATTTTTCGCCCAAAAAGAAAAAAAACGAAAGGGGTAACACTGTCGTTTTTTTTTTCGGGTCGAAATTTTGAATTTTGATATCTCAGCTCTGGAAGGGTCTAGAGCCTCCATTTTTGCACTCAGGTCAAAGTCTCACAGCCCTCTATCATAATCCAGAGTTTTGAGAAGATTGGAGAAACTTAATTTTTCGCCCAAAAACGGAAAAAAACGAAAGGGGTAACACTGTCGTTTTTTTTTTTCGGGTCGAAATTTTGAACTTTGATATCTCAGCTCTGGAAGGGTCTAGAGCCTCCATTTTTGCACTCAGGTCAAAGTCTCACAGCCCTCTATCATAATCCAGAGTTTTGAGAAGATTGGAGAAACTTAATTTTTCGCCCGAAAACGGAAAAAAACGAAAGGGGTAACACTGTCGTTTTTTTTTCGGGTCGAAATTTTGAACTTTGATATCTCAGCTCTGGAAGGGTCTAGAGCCTCCATTTTTGCACTCAGGTCAAAGTCTCACAGCCCTCTATCATAATCCAGAGTTTTGAGAAGATTGGAGAAACTTAATTTTTCGCCCAAAAATGAAAAAAAACGAAAGGGGTAACACTGTCGTTTTTTTTTCGGGTCGAAATTTTGAACTTTGATATCTCAGCTCTGGAAGGGTCTAGAGCCTCCATTTTTGCACTCAGGTCAAAGTCTCGTGGCCCTCTATCATAATCCAGAGTTTTGAGAAGATTGGAGAAACTTAATTTTTCGCCCGAAAATGAAAAAAAAAACGAAAGGGGTAACACTGTCGTTTTTTTTTTCGGGTCGAAATTTTGAACTTTGATATCTCAGCTCTGGAAGGGTCTAGAGCCTCCATTTTTGCACTCAGGTCAAAGTCTCACAGCCCTCTATCATAATCCAGAGTTTTGAGAAGATTGGAGAAACTTAATTTTTCGCCCGAAAATGAAAAAAAACGAAAGGGGTAACACTGTCGTTTTTTTTTCGGGTCGAAATTTTGAATTTTGATATCTCAGCTCTGGAAGGGTCTAGAGCCTCCATTTTTGCACTCAGGTCAAAGTCTCACAGCCCTCTATCATAATCCAGAGTTTTGAGAAGATTGGAGAAACTTAATTTTTCGCCCAAAAACGGAAAAAAACGAAAGGGGTAACACTGTCGTTTTTTTTTCGGGTCGAAATTTTGAATTTTGATATCTCAGCTCTGGAAGGGTCTAGAGCCTCCATTTTTGCACTCAGGTCAAAGTCTCACAGCCCTCTATCATAATCCAGAGTTTTGAGAAGATTGGAGAAACTTATTTTTCGCCCGAAAATGAAAAAAAAAAAAGGGGTAACACTGTCGTTTTTTTTTGGTCGAAATTTTGAATTTGATATCTCAGCTCTGGAAGGGTCTAGAGCCTCCATTTTTGCACTCAGGTCAAAGTCTCACAGCCCTCTATCATAATCCAGAGTTTTGAGAAGATTGGAGAAACTTAATTTTTCGCCGAAAACGGAAAAAAACGAAAGGGGTAACACTGTCGTTTTTTTTTTTTCGGGTCGAAATTTTGAGTTTGATATCTCAGCTCTGGAAGGGTCTAGAGCCTCCATTTTTGCACTCAGGTCAAAGTCTCACAGCCCTCTATCAGAATCCAGAGTTTTGAGAAGATTGGAGAAACTTAATTTTTCGCCTAAATAGGAAAAAAAACGAAAGGGGTAACACTGTCGTTTTTTTTTTCGGGTCGAAATTTTGAATTTGATATCTCAGCTCTGGAAGGGTCTAGAGCCTCCATTTTTGCACTCAGGTCAAAGTCTCACAGCCCTCTATCATAATCCAGAGTTTTGAGAAGATTGGAGAAACTTAATTTTTCGCCGAAAATGAAAAAAAACGAAAGGGGTAACACTGTCGTTTTTTTTTTCGGGTCGAAATTTTGAATTTTGATATCTCAGCTCTGGAAGGGTCTAGAGCCTCCATTTTTGCACTCAGGTCAAAGTCTCACAGCCCTCTATTAATCCAGAGTTTTGAGAAGATTGGAGAAACTTAATTTTTCGCCCAAAAAAAAAAAAACGAAAGGGGTAACACTGTCGTTTTTTTTTCGGGTCGAAATTTTGAATTTTGATATCTCAGCTCTGGAAGGGTCTAGAGCCTCCATTTTTGCACTCAGGTCAAAGTCTCACAGCCCTCTATCATAATCCAGAGTTTTGAGAAGATTGGAGAAACTTAATTTTTCGCCGAAAAAAAAAAAACGAAAGGGGTAACACTGTCGTTTTTTTTTTCGGGTCGAAATTTTGAATTTTGATATCTCAGCTCTGGAAGGGTCTAGAGCCTCCATTTTTGCACTCAGGTCAAAGTCTCGTGGCCCTCTATCATAATCCAGAGTTTTGAGAAGATTGGAGAAACTTAATTTTTCGCCCGAAAATGAAAAAAAACGAAAGAGGGTAACACTGTCGTTTTTTTTTTCGGGTCGAAATTTTGAATTTTGATATCTCAGCTCTGGAAGGGTCTAGAGCCTCCATTTTTGCACTCAGGTCAAAGTCTCACAGCCCTCTATCATAATCCAGAGTTTTGAGAAGATTGGAGAAACTTAATTTTTCGCCCGAAAATGAAAAAAAAGAAAAGGGGTAACACTGTCGTTTTTTTTTTCGGGTCGAAATTTTGAATTTGATATCTCAGCTCTGGAAGGGTCTAGAGCCTCCATTTTTGCACTCAGGTCAAAGTCTCGTGGCCCTCTATCATAATCCAGAGTTTTGAGAAGATTGGAGAAACTTAATTTTTCGCCCGAAAATGAAAAAAAAACGAAAGGGGTAACACTGTCGTTTTTTTTTTCGGGTCGAAATTTTGAATTTTGATATCTCAGCTCTGGAAGGGTCTAGAGCCTCCATTTTTGCACTCAAGTCAAAGTTTCGTTGCCCTCTATCATAATCCAGAGTTTTGAGAAGATTGGAGAAACTTAATTTTTCGCCCGAAAATGAAAAAAAACGAAAGGGGTAACACTGTCGTTTTTTTTTCGGGTCGAAATTTTGAATTTTGATATCTCAGCTCTGGAAGGGTCTAGAGCCTCCATTTTTGCACTCAGGTCAAAGTCTCGTGGCCCTCTATCATAATCCAGAGTTTTGAGAAGATTGGAGAAACTTAATTTTTCGCCCAAAAACGAAAAAAAACGAAAGGGGTAACACTGTCGTTTTTTTTTCGGGTCGAAATTTTGAATTTTGATATCTCAGCTCTGGAAGGGTCTAGAGCCTCCATTTTTGCACTCAGGTCAAAGTCTCACAGCCCTCTATCATAATCCAGAGTTTTGAGAAGATTGGAGAAACTTAATTTTTCGCCCAAAAATGAAAAAAAAACGAAAGGGTTAACACTGTTCTTGTTTTTTCGGGTCGAAATTTTGAACTTTGATATCTCAGCTCTGGAAGGGTCTAGAGCCTCCATTTTTGCACTCAGGTCAAAGTCTCACAGCCCTCTATCATAATCCAGAGTTTTGAGAAGATTGGAGAAACTTAATTTTTCGCCGAAAATGAAAAAAACGAAAGGGGTAACACTGTCGTTTTTTTTTCGGGTCGAAATTTTGAACTTTGATATCTCAGCTCTGGAAGGGTCTAGAGCCTCCATTTTTGCACTCAGGTCAAAGTCTCACAGCCCTCTATCATAATCCAGAGTTTTGAGAAGATTGGAGAAACTTAATTTTTCGCCCGAAAATGAAAAAAAAACGAAAGGGGTAACACTGTCGTTTTTTTTTTCGGGTCGAAATTTTGAATTTTGATATCTCAGCTCTGGAAGGGTCTAGAGCCTCCATTTTTGCACTCAGGTCAAAGTCTCACAGCCCTCTATCATAATCCAGAGTTTTGAGAAGATTGGAGAAACTTAATTTTTCGCCCAAAACGAAAAAAACGAAAGGGGTAACACTGTCGTTTTTTTTTCGGGTCGAAATTTTGAATTTTGATATCTCAGCTCTGGAAGGGTCTAGAGCCTCCATTTTTGCACTCAGGTCAAAGTCTCACAGCCCTCTATCATAATCCAGAGTTTTGAGAAGATTGGAGAAACTTAATTTTTCGCCCAAAAACGGAAAAAAACGAAAGGGGTAACACTGTCGTTTTTTTTTTCGGGTCGAAATTTTGAATTTGATATCTCAGCTCTGGAAGGGTCTAGAGCCTCCATTTTTGCACTCAGGTCAAAGTCTCACAGCCCTCTATCATAATCCAGAGTTTTGAGAAGATTGGAGAAACTTAATTTTTCGCCCGAAAAAAAAAACGAAAGGGGTAACACTGTCGTTTTTTTTTCGGGTCGAAATTTTGAATTTTGATATCTCAGCTCTGGAAGGGTCTAGAGCCTCCATTTTTGCACTCAGGTCAAAGTCTCACAGCCCTCTATCATAATCCAGAGTTTTGAGAAGATTGGAGAAACTTAATTTTTCGCCCGAAAATGAAAAAAAACGAAAGGGGTAACACTGTCGTTTTTTTTCGGGTCGAAATTTTGAATTTTGATATCTCAGCTCTGGAAGGGTCTAGAGCCTCCATTTTTGCACTCAGGTCAAAGTCTCACAGCCCTCTATCATAATCCAGAGTTTTGAGAAGATTGGAGAAACTTAATTTTTCGCCCGAAATGAAAAAAAAACGAAAGGGGTAACACTGTCGTTTTTTTTTTTCGGGTCGAAATTTTGAATTTGATATCTCAGCTCTGGAAGGGTCTAGAGCCTCCATTTTTGCACTCAGGTCAAAGTCTCGTGCCCTCTATCATAATCCAGAGTTTTGAGAAGATTGGAGAAACTTAATTTTTCGCCCGAAAATGAAAAAAAACGAAAGGGGTAACACTGTCGTTTTTTTTTTCGGGTCGAAATTTTGAATTTGATATCTCAGCTCTGGAAGGGTCTAGAGCCTCCATTTTTGCACTCAGGTCAAAGTCTCACAGCCCTCTATCATAATCCAGAGTTTTGAGAAGATTGGAGAAACTTAATTTTTCGCCCAAAAATGAAAAAAAACGAAAGGGGTAACACTGTCGTTTTTTTTTTCGGGTCGAAATTTTGAATTTTGATATCTCAGCTCTGGAAGGGTCTAGAGCCTCCATTTTTGCACTCAGGTCAAAGTCTCACAGCCCTCTATCATAATCCAGAGTTTTGAGAAGATTGGAGAAACTTAATTTTTCGCCCGAAAATGAAAAAAAAACGAAAGGGGTAACACTGTCGTTTTTTTTTTTCGGGTCGAAATTTTGAATTTTGATATCTCAGCTCTGGAAGGGTCTAGAGCCTCCATTTTTGCACTCAGGTCAAAGTCTCACAGCCCTCTATCATAATCCAGAGTTTTGAGAAGATTGGAGAAACTTAATTTTTCGCCCAAAAAGGAAAAAAAACGAAAGGGGTAACACTGTCGTTTTTTTTTCGGGTCGAAATTTTGAACTTTGATATCTCAGCTCTGGAAGGGTCTAGAGCCTCCATTTTTGCACTCAGGTCAAAGTCTCACAGCCCTCTATCATAATCCAGAGTTTTGAGAAGATTGGAGAAACTTAATTTTTCGCCCGAAAATGAAAAAAAACGAAAGGGGTAACACTGTCGTTTTTTTTCGGGTCGAAATTTTGAACTTTGATATCTCAGCTCTGGAAGGGTCTAGAGCCTCCATTTTTGCACTCAGGTCAAAGTCTCGTGGCCCTCTATCATAATCCAGAGTTTTGAGAAGATTGGAGAAACTTAATTTTTCGCCCGAAAATGAAAAAAAACGAAAGGGGTAACACTGTCGTTTTTTTTTTCGGGTCGAAATTTTGAATTTTGATATCTCAGCTCTGGAAGGGTCTAGAGCCTCCATTTTTGCACTCAGGTCAAAGTCTCACAGCCCTCTATCATAATCCAGAGTTTTGAGAAGATTGGAGAAACTTAATTTTTCGCCCGAAAATGAAAAAAAAACGAAAGGGGTAACACTGTCGTTTTTTTTTCGGGTCGAAATTTTGAATTTTGATATCTCAGCTCTGGAAGGGTCTAGAGCCTCCATTTTTGCACTCAGGTCAAAGTCTCACAGCCCTCTATCATAATCCAGAGTTTTGAGAAGATTGGAGAAACTTAATTTTTCGCCCAAAAACGGAAAAAAAACGAAAGGGGTAACACTGTCGTTTTTTTTTCGGGTCGAAATTTTGAACTTTGATATCTCAGCTCTGGAAGGGTCTAGAGCCTCCATTTTTGCACTCAGGTCAAAGTCTCACAGCCCTCTATCATAATCCAGAGTTTTGAGAAGATTGGAGAAACTTAAATTTTCGCCGAAAATGAAAAAAAAACGAAAGGGGTAACACTGTCGTTTTTTTTTCGGGTCGAAATTTTGAACTTTGATATCTCAGCTCTGGAAGGGTCTAGAGCCTCCATTTTTGCACTCAGGTCAAAGTCTCGTGCCCTCTATCATAATCCAGAGTTTTGAGAAGATTGGAGAAACTTAATTTTTCGCCGAAAATGAAAAAAAAAACGAAAGGGTAACACTGTCGTTTTTTTCGGGTCGAAATTTTGAATTTTGATATCTCAGCTCTGGAAGGTCTAGAGCCTCCATTTTTGCACTCAGGTCAAAGTCTCGTGGCCCTCTATCATAATCCAGAGTTTTGAGAAGATTGGAGAAACTTAATTTTTCGCCCGAAAATGAAAAAAAAACGAAAGGGGTAACACTGTCGTTTTTTTTTTCGGGTCGAAATTTTGAATTTTGATATCTCAGCTCTGGAAGGGTCTAGAGCCTCCATTTTTGCACTCAGGTCAAAGTCTCACAGCCCTCTATCATAATCCAGAGTTTTGAGAAGATTGGAGAAACTTAATTTTTCGCCCGAAATGAAAAAAAAAACGAAAGGGGTAACACTGTCGTTTTTTTTTTCGGGTCGAAATTTTGAATTTTGATATCTCAGCTCTGGAAGGGTCTAGAGCCTCCATTTTTGCACTCAGGTCAAAGTCTCACAGCCCTCTATCATAATCCAGAGTTTTGAGAAGATTGGAGAAACTTAATTTTTCGCCCAAAAACGGAAAAAAAAACGAAAGGGGTAACACTGTCGTTTTTTTTTGGGTCGAAATTTTGAACTTTGATATCTCAGCTCTGGAAGGGTCTAGAGCCTCCATTTTTGCACTCAGGTCAAAGTCTCGTGGCCCTCTATCATAATCCAGAGTTTTGAGAAGATTGGAGAAACTTAATTTTTCGCCCGAAAATGAAAAAAACGAAAGGGGTAACACTGTCGTTTTTTTTTCGGGTCGAAATTTTGAATTTTGATATCTCAGCTCTGGAAGGGTCTAGAGCCTCCATTTTTGCACTCAGGTCAAAGTCTCACAGCCCTCTATCATAATCCAGAGTTTTGAGAAGATTGGAGAAACTTAATTTTTCGCCCAAAAACGGAAAAAAAACGAAAGGGGTAACACTGTCGTTTTTTTTTTCGGGTCGAAATTTTGAACTTTGATATCTCAGCTCTGGAAGGGTCTAGAGCCTCCATTTTTGCACTCAGGTCAAAGTCTCACAGCCCTCTATCATAATCCAGAGTTTTGAGAAGATTGGAGAAACTTAATTTTTCGCCAAAAACGGAAAAAAACGAAAGGGGTAACACTGTCGTTTTTTTTTCGGGTCGAAATTTTGAACTTTGATATCTCAGCTCTGGAAGGGTCTAGAGCCTCCATTTTTGCACTCAGGTCAAAGTCTCATGGCCCTCTATCATAATCCAGAGTTTTGAGAAGATTGGAGAAACTTAATTTTTCGCCCAAAAACGGAAAAAAACGAAAGGGGTAACACTGTCGTTTTTTTTTCGGGTCGAAATTTTGAATTTTGATATCTCAGCTCTGGAAGGGTCTAGAGCCTCCATTTTTGCACTCAGGTCAAAGTCTCATGGCCCTCTATCATAATCCAGAGTTTTGAGAAGATTGGAGAAACTTAATTTTTCGCCCAAAAACGGAAAAAAACGAAAGGGGTAACACTGTCGTTTTTTTTTCGGGTCGAATTTTTGAACTTTGATATCTCAGCTCTGGAAGGGTCTAGAGCCTCCATTTTTGCACTCAGGTCAAAGTCTCACAGCCCTCTATCATAATCCAGAGTTTTGAGAAGATTGGAGAAACTTAATTTTTCGCCCGAAATGAAAAAAAAACGAAAGGGGTAACACTGTCGTTTTTTTTTCGGGTCGAAATTTTGAATTTTGATATCTCAGCTCTGGAAGGGTCTAGAGCCTCCATTTTTGCACTCAGGTCAAAGTCTCGTGGCCCTCTATCATAATCCAGAGTTTTGAGAAGATTGGAGAAACTTAATTTTTCGCCCGAAAATGAAAAAAAAACGAAAGGGGTAACACTGTCGTTTTTTTTTTCGGGTCGAAATTTTGAATTTTGATATCTCAGCTCTGGAAGGGTCTAGAGCCTCCATTTTTGCACTCAGGTCAAAGTCTCACAGCCCTCTATCATAATCCAGAGTTTTGAGAAGATTGGAGAAACTTAATTTTTCGCCCAAAAACGAAAAAAAAAACGAAAGGGGTAACACTGTCGTTTTTTTTTCGGGTCGAAATTTTGAGTTTCGATATCTCAGCTCTGGAAGGATCTAGAGCCTCCATTTTTGCACTCAGGTTTAAGTCTCATGGCCCTCTATCAGAATCCAGAGTTTTGAGAAGATTGGAGAAACTTCATTTTTCACCCGAAACAAAAAAACGAAAGGGGTACCACTGTCGTTTTTTTTTCGGGTCAAAATTTTGAGATTTGATATCTCAGCTTTGGAATGGTCTAAAGCCTCTATTTTTGCACTCAAGTCTAAGTCTCATGGCCCTCTATCAGAATCCAGAGTTTTGAGAAGACTGGAGAAACTTAATTTTTTGTCCCCCAAAAAAAAAACACGAAAGGGGTAACACTGTCGTTTTTTTTTGGGGTCGAAATTTTGAGTTTCGATATCTCAGCTCTGGAAGGGTCTAGAGCCTCCATTTTTGCACTCAGGTCAAAGTCTCATGGCCCTCTATCAGAATCCAGAGTTTTGAGAAGATTGGAGAAACTTAATTTTTGCCCAAAAAAAAAACGAAAGGGGTAACACTGTCGTTTTTTTTCGGGTCGAAATTTTGAGATTTGATATCTCAGCTCTGGAAGGGTCTAGAGCCTCCATTTTTGCACTCAGGTTTAAGTCTCATGGCCCTCTATCAGAATCCAGAGTTTTGAGAAGATTGGAGAAACTTCATTTTTCGCCCGAAAAAAACCCAAAAAAACGAAAGGGGTACCACTGTCGTTTTTTTTGGGGGGTCGAATTTTTGAGTTTCGATATCTCAGCTCTGGAAGGGTCTAGAGCCTCCATTTTTGCACTCAGGTTTAAGTCTCATGGCCCTCTATCAGAATCCAGAGTTTTGAGAAGATTGGAGAAACTTCATTTTTCGCCCGAAAAAAAAACAAAAAAACGAAAGGGGTACCACTGTCGTTTTTTTTTCGTGTCGAAATTTTGAGATTTGATATCTCAGCTTTGGAATGGTCTAAAGCCTCTATTTTTGCACTCAAGTCTAAGTCTCATGGCACTCTATCAGAATCCAGAGTTTTGAGAAGATTGGAGAAACTTAATTTTTCGCCCGAAAAAAAAACCGAAAGGGGTACCACTGTCGTTTTTTTATTGGGGTCGAATTTTTGAGTTTCGATATCTCAGCTCTGGAAGGGTCTAGAGCCTCCATTTTTGCACTCAGGTTTAAGTCTCATGGCCCTCTTTTAGAATCCAGAGTTTTGAGAAGATTGGAGAAACTTAATTTTTTGCCCGAAAAAAAAAATGCTCTAAGATGCTCTGATCTTCTTGAAAGTCTGGATTCTGATAGAGGGCCATGGGATTTAGACCTGAGTGCAAAAATGGAGGCTCTAGACACTTCCAGAGCTGAGATATTGATATCCCACGTAGCATTTATGCCATTATAAATATCTCAATATATCAGCTTTGGAAGGGTCTAGAGCCTCCATTTTTGCACTCAGGTCTATGTCCCATGGCCCTCTATCAGAATCCAGACTTTCAAGAAGATTGGAGAAACTAATTTTTTCGCCAAAAAAAAAAAAAACGAAAGGGGTACCACTGTCGTTTTTTTCGGGTCGAAATTTTGAGTTGCTCCGATCTTCTTGAAACTCTGGATTCTGATAGAGGGCCACGAGACTTAGACCTGAGTGCAAAAATGGAGGCTCTAGACCCTTCCAGAGCTGAGATATTGAGATCTCATGTAGCATTTATGCCATTATAAAAATAGTGGGATAAATGCTACGTGGGATCTCAATATCTCAGCTCTGGAAGGGTCTAGAGTCTCAATTTTTGCACTCAGGTCTAAGTCTCATGGTCCTCTTATCAGTATACAGAGTTTCAAGAAGATCAGAGAATCTCAAAATTTCTGAGTTTTTTCGGGAGGAGATTGGAGCTTTAACTTTAAATTTTCCATTCCCATAACCTTTCAACTGTATGTCAGCGCCATATTGGGACATTGGTGGCTTCACTTTGTACAATGGAAGAGAGTGAAGGTGCGTCTTCTATGTTTTTTTACAGTCTATTTTCTAAACCTGTATGAGTTTCTCTCTTCTGTTGAACTCAAAAGAAGATATTTTGAACAATGTTGGTAGGCCTATAGCCAGACAGTTAACGGCACCTATTGACATCCATAATAAGGTTTTGAAAAATGAGGTTGAGTAAATGACAAAATTTTGGGGTGAACTATTCCTTTAACATAAATTTAACAGGATGTGCTACTTTGTATTGTGCCTGAACCCATATCAACATGCATTTGCTTATAAAGTGCCACAGCAGAGACTTCTAAAAGCAGCAGTTGCATGTTTCTACATTTACCACATCAGATCCAGCCAATGGTGATGGCCTCAGGTGCAGTCGTCGTTTACATGCTCTTTTATAGTTTGAGCCTGAGAGATAGATGCCTTCGGCATGACTTCACAGGACAGGTGCTGTTTGCCCTGCTGCCCCAGATCTGTGCTGAAACATCAAAGATGGGAATCAGAAGGATTGTTGAAGAAGAGGTTTAGATACTACATCTGAATTGACCTCAGACCTGTTTCAGGTAGCCATGTGCTTAAAACACATATGAAGAAAGACAGGGAAGGGTTTTCTCAAAAAGACTCATGTGGAAATACACTTTCACACTTCAGGGGAGAGGTCACACCTGACTGTTAGTAAAGAATGCAAAAAGAAGCTAATGTAGTTGTAGCTTTCATCACAGATGATGGATCGAGCTTGTGGCTACAGTCTCTTTCTACACCAGGAATTAGTGCTGACCTCCAAATGACAGCGAATAAATACGTGCACACACACACCAATGGTAAACTACATTGAACTTACTTAAGGGGGAAATGTCTTTTTATAATTAAAAAAAATGCAACTATGCAATGATATTATGCATTTCATCAAATCCATAGTTTTGTGCACATTTAGGGGTTTTAAACAAATGAACAATCCATCAATCAGTGGGATAGTATCAAATTGAAATATTGAATAAAAAACAAGAACTGCACTGTAAAAATATATTGTTGGTTTAACTTAAAAAAAAGAAGTAACCTGCTTGCCTTAAAATTTTAAGTTCATTGAAATGTAAAAATTGAGTTAATACAATGAAGAAGATTAATTTAATCACCAGAAACTCAAAATATTATGTTATCTGTACTACATAAAATAAAGTTGAGTTGACAAAAGAATTTTTTTTTAAAATGTTTGTAATGTTAAATGTAATGTTAAAAATGTTAAAATATTTTTTTTACAGAAACAGTACAGAGACTTGAATTGGTGAATCTTTTTGTAATCTGCTCATCTGAATGAAGCAGTTCTCTGTAATGGAAAAGAATGAATCCAATAATACATGCAAGAGTGAACAGACCATCTAAATGAACCGATTCTCTGGAATGATTCAGACTTTTTAACTCTGTTACTTTGTCCAGTTCACCAGATTTAGAACGAACCATTTCACTGGAATGAACTGACTGTACAATGCTAAGGAGATCCTTTTAATACAAACACACTCACTAGAATGAATCAGACTTTTCATCAAATTTCAACATTCTCTTCAGAGAGAATCAGTTTAGGAGAGCGCTTTAAAAAAAATCAATGTGGCAACGTGAATCTTCTGAAAATTAGGTCGTAGCTGGAAAAACTACATTATTTTGAAAACAGCTACTATCGTGCTACAGAAAACACTTAGATACTCCCAGCACACAAACAAACTCTGCAGGTGTTTAAATCACGTGCCAGTTACACCTTAGGCTATTTGGGCTTCCCCACTTATGTCATCAACAACATCCCTAAAACCAACTGAAGCAACTTTTAACTAGACAATACAAAACTTTAGGAAACTGCCTCATAATTGTCATCCTTCCAGTTGTCTCCATGGTTATATCACAACCTCCTAAAACAGTGCTTGTCTTTTTCTAGGTGCGCTTGCCTTGGTTGTGAAGCTCAGCTGAGTGTGGTAGGTTGAGTGTCCAGGTGGGGAGCCCATATGTGGGTGTCATGGGAAGTGTGCCTAGCTGGGGGGCTGCTGGTGGTTGTTGAGGATGGGGAGGGTGTTGCCCACAGGGAGAACACCTGCTTACCCTTCCCCGCTCTCGCCCCCTCCCCCACCTGCCCCAGCTGCATGCTGCGGGCATCTGCCCACCTCTGGGTAATGGAGCTGTCACTCTTGCTGGCTGCTCACCACAAAGGCTTGACCTAATTTATCTGTCCTGTCTTCAGCTCACCAGTATGTCCACTGTGACTCTATGCCTTTCATCAGTCTTAAGTTCTGCATACTGTAGGATCACCTGCTTTGTCCTTTGTTGAGGTGAACATTGCTTAACATTTTAATGGAAGAACTGACATTAAATCCACACATACTGTTACAGGATTAGGGGAAATTTTAAAAATCTGCTCCCTTTAAGTATAAGGTATAGCATTTTAATTGATGTAGCCACACCACACAGGAAGTTGAATTAGAATTTGAATTGAAATTTTGGAATTTACTGAATTCCAATAGAGTGCACAGTGTCTGCCCACTGTTTCAGTGGCCTTGGTTCTGGAAGTATTTTTCCTATTCATTTTCCCATGGCGATTTTTAAATAAAAAGTTATACGCCATGAACCAAACCAACCAGATACGAGGTGAATCATAACATTACAATCTTTGATTCAAAGCAAAAAATAAAAACACAAAATGTACAAGACTGTATACTTTGTATGGTTATAGCTACTGAGGAAAACCATGAAGCAAGTACTTCTGGAAACTGACTGCTATCTATTCAAAAACACAAAAGTTAATTTCAAACATTCAACAGGAACTAAGAAAAGATTTTCTAAATATGTCACTGAACATTACTTATTACCTGGCTTTGAAAGTCAGACAGTGCTGGTTTTGATCTAGGTGGCTTCTGTGGAATTGAGCTGGCAGATAAAGGTCAACTTTATTGCTGTCCTCACACCTGATAACAGTACAGGGTCAACTACAGGCTAAACATATGACATTAGAGCCTGCAACGATATATTGTTCTCTGGGCCACAACTATACCGTCTCCTCTTACACACACACACACACACACCTTTATTCTCCTCCAGCATTTACAGTAGAGGTCATCTAACAGATGGGCACCAACCTTGAATTGTAACTCTTGCGGTGTGCATGATTCTGAAGCGTTCTCACTGATGTCACTGTCACACTATTCCAGGACAAGCTCTATTCACACACCAGCACTCAGTTCCAATACAACGTTCCAGATTTCACATCTAACAATGTTGTGTATGAACAAGGAGGAATGAAATGCAGCAGCATTACTCATTCTACAGCAACAGCTCTTCAGCTGGGTGTTAATGAATAAAAATGGCAGGAGTTGCTGTATGGGCCGCTGAAAGTTTATAAACTGAGATGATTGCTGGGCGATGATGTTAATGTTAAACTCTCCCAGATATGTTTCTCCGTCATGCAGTCATCATTTATGCAGCTGGAAAGAAAAACTAATAATCGCACAGTCCAACCATGCACCAACTTGGCTCACTGAATGAGTCAGTTTGTAGCTCTCTGTTCATCTGATGGAAAACAAAACAAAGATGATTTCTGTGGATGTCATAATCCATTAAAACAAACTTAAATGGTATACACTGCATATTTTTTGTAGTATTTTCTTTGTCTTTGCACTATCACTTAAGTCATTAAACACACCGGATTATAATGTTGCAGTCAACAGTCTCATCCCTAAAAAGTAAGCTTTGTTCTGAGCATTATTATAAAGCTTCATACAGCCATTATATTTTCTATTATTTTCCACCATTTTTGGTTGGTGTAGTGCCATTTTAGAGATTTACACTGACAAGAGGTCATATTCTGCACCTGTGATTCACCATTGTCATAATTTGTTAATGGTCTTGCGATGATGGTGAAAGCAGAAGCTTCTCGCTTCCTGAGTAAGTGCCATTAGAAGCCATCTGTGAGGTTCCTCTGCCATTGAGCGTCTGTCATTGCTCTTCAAAAAACATAGCACTGTCTGAAATCCACTTCTACAGCATCATCACTGCCAGATGATATCAAAGGCAATGCGCTATGCTTACACAGAATAAAAATGTAAGTGCCACATATAAACTACAAAAAGCCATCGTACATGATCATGGCTGAAAAGGGGTAGTTATAAACATCTATAAATTTAGAGGTGCAAAACGATTTCATTGAGCTTTAACTCAAATTATTGGTGTTTGTGTGTGTGTGTTTTGTTACCTATATCTCAAACCTTTACAATTACATTAAAGGGTTAGTTCACCCAAAAATGAAAATTAAGTCATTAATTACTCACCCCCATGCTGTACCAACCCCGTAAGACCTTCGTTCGTCTTCGGAACACAAATGAAGATATTTTTGATTAAATTTGAGAGCTGTATAACTACCACATAGGCTCCTAAGGCACTGCCTCTTGACGGCCCAGAAAGTCAATGCACAAAAAGTATTCTCGTCGCTTGATAAACATATAGTTGAGCCATGGTAGTCACTTGGGATATTTAAACATTTTCTTCAATGACTTTCTGGGCCGTCAAGAGGCAGTCCCTTAGGAGCCAATGTGGTAGTTATACAGCTCTCAAATTTAATCAAAAATATCTTTATTTGTGTTCCGAAGACGAACGAAGGTCTTACGGGGTTGGTACAGCATGGGGGTGAGTAATTAATGACTTAATTTTCATTTTTGGGTGAACTAACCCTTTAAGTAGCTGGAATAAAAATATGGATCTAAAGTGAAGTTTAAAAATATTAAAGGCCCAGTTTTATAGACAGGACTTAGACTAAGCCAGGATTAGCCCTTAGTTCAGTTAGGGCATTTTAGTAGCTTTTATAAATGTTCATTAGAAAAAAAAAAATACATTACTGGTGTTCATCTTGAGACAAAACAATGGCACTGACATACAGTATTGTAAGATATATCAGTGCAAGTTGCTTTCAGTCAAAAACGCTCAAACATGCATTTTTGTCTGGGACTAGCTTAAGCCTTGTCTGCGTAAAAGTCTAACAAATGAAACATTGTGGTTGCAAGATATATCTAGGGTAGAAAGCGGAGGTTGCTTCAAAAACTGTGGACTTAAGGAGCGAGATTTGTGGGCGAGACCTTGCAGGGGAGACACTGAATCATGAGACAACAGCTCAGATTTCTGTGTTGCCCTCACTGTTAGGTTCATGACAAAGCAGTAATCATCTCTATGCGCTGCAGATGATCATTTTGAGGCATCATGGATCTAAGATATCTTAGATCCTGATGAAAATCACTTCTAATTAACCGTCTTTAGGGTGAGGTCATTTTAAAATGCAGTTCAGCATGTACTTACTGTAACACAGTCCAGCTGACTCAAAAGATGGACAGAGTGCTTATCTCAGATCTGTTTTTATTTCCAGGATGATTGGTCTCCACCCTGGAATGGTGCGTTCATTTCCCTGGGTAAGGACATCCGCTAATGTGTGTGCAGAAGGCATTGAGACAGATAATCTAATCTGCCACCGAGTGCAAGGAGGGAGGTTCCCATCATAGGGTGTTGTTATAGTTCTGCCATACTCTTGCTTTACAGTGTTTAAACCATGGATGATGTAAGTGACAGATATTCGAATTTATTTTTTAGGATAGTTCACCCAAAAATGATTTTTTTTCCCCACATCATTTATTCACCCTTAAATTGCACCAAACCTGTATGAATTTCTTTCTTCCGCTTAACACAAGATATTTTGAAGAATATGGGTAACCCAACCAAGTTGATGGAGCCCAAGTGAATGGTGCCTGTCAACAGTTTGGTTACCGACATTCTTAAAAATATCTTCTTAACTGATGTAGTGTGAGTAAATGATGACAGAATTTTCATTTTTGGGTGAACTATCCCTTTAACAGAAAACAATCGCACCTTCTCACTTCTCTGTTTGCTCAGGGGTCTTGAAAACAGACCCCGTCCACTATTTTTCCTCCCTCGGACCTCGTAATCTTCTGTCTGCTTATTATCCACAGACTGTCTCTCACATTCCTGAGATTTAGCACAACTATGGTGCATGTCGATGAACTGCACGTGTTAGAGTACATGTGGCTGTTATCTGTGGCTGAAGGGAAGTGAACAAAGTGAGGAAATGGCTGGTTAGGATTAGTCTTCCTGTAATGCTCAGGTTTTAGGGTGCTTCAAATTGTTCTTCAAATTGTTGAGGTTATAGTTTTGGTACTGTTTTTGGGTCAGATGTGGCCTTGTCTATGTAGGTGGCTTGACAGGTGTGTTTCAGTTTAGTTTGCGCCAATCAGCTGTAAAATAACTATTTGATGTCCCCAGAGTATGTATGTAAAGTTTCAGCTAAAAAAAACCCAACAGATTTTTTTTATAGGATTTTGAAATTGTCACTTTTTGAGGGTGGGCAAAAACACACCGTTTTTGTGTCTGTCCCTTTAAATGCAAATGAGCTGCTACTCCCGGCAAAGAGGGCGGAGCTTCGATAACCTCCTTAAAGTCCCCGTGAACCGGAAGTTGCAAACGATTTTTCTCCAGTGATGTGACGTATTTCCAAGTGAAACAGAATATTGAACAGAGGGCAGGGTTTTACTCTAGCGCTCCTCCTCTCCATCTCTCGCTCATAGCAAACTAACGGTTTGAGGGGAGTGGTTAAGCGTTTCCCCACCCAAACTGTGAAACCTACGTCATCAGAAAAAGAAACCGTTCCAGACCGGAAGTAACTTTTCAGATTTTGATTAAAGATTACTAAGGTAAAACATTTTTTTTAATATATATTCACTTGCACGGATTAATTGTTCACCACAAGACTAGTAATATGTGCTAACAAAGTAAATAGGTTCAATTTTGATTTCACGGGGACTTTAAAACAGACATGGGCTGCGTCCGAAACCACAATGAAAATTTTCAACCGAAGTCAGACAATGATGGAGAGAATCAAGAAGAAGTGTAGAACAGGCCGTTTCCGAATGGTTAGTTGATGAATTTATGTAGCTTAGGCGATGTGTAGTTGTCTTCTAGTCATTGATTAGAATATTCTGTCAAGATAATGTAAAAAATAAATAGTTGCGAAAATGTAAAAATATAAGCCAACTTGATGCAGTATGACTTTTGAGTTGTCTCAACAATTCTTTTTGATTTCTTCTCAGGAATAATTGTTTTAATTTGTTCGTTCATGCAATTTTGATTGTCATAGTTTGTGAATAAATATTCTTGTCACAGCAACTGAAACAACTATTGTTGAGATAATTTTTTTTCCTGGATGTAAAAAGTTATATATATGCCATCAATGTCTTTATTTGTTTTTGTTAACTAAAACTAATACTTTGTGAATTGAAATAAATGTGAAATAAAATAAAATATAAATATCAGACGAAAAAATTAGCCTTAAGCCCAGAATGTGAAATGTAGTCCTAGCAACTAACTGAAATAAATTAAGTTGAAGTACTATACTATAATGTATATATATATATATATATATATATATATATATATATATATATAATAAAATGAGAAAATATAATAAATACAAGCATAGCAAAATGTTAATAAATACTATAATAGTAATAACATTAAAATAACAGTACCATTAGTTGGGTAAACAAATAGTTCTACCCCAAACTCACACTAATGGTTAACCAGTGTCTCTGTCTCAGGCTGGTTGCAGTGGTTGGGATGCAACAAACAGAACAATCAATCAATCAAACAAACAGAATGATGATTTAAGAGCACAGAGCCACAATGTTTATTTGGTGGGAATCAATCTATAAATATCTTACTTATAGCGGTTTATACGTATGAAATAAAATTTTATTGTGGGATGCATTTGGTTTGAAACCATTTGTAAAACATACACGTATCTGAATTGCATTATGCTGCTAAGCATTTTGTGGCTTCAGTTTTCTAATCTGATAGCTGGCACATCAAGTGCTGCCATCAGCAGTTTCATCCCGAGCAGAAGAGGTGCTTCAGCTCTGTATTTCGGCAAAAAGTAATGGACCACCTCCAGCACCAGTGAAGTCAGGTCACCTAACGGTCCCTGATCCATTACAGTGAAAATTGCCTTTTCACTTCCCCTTCTAACTGTTCCAATTAACAAAAGCAAGAGATACAAAGGTTTCCATTGGCATCTACACAATAAATAATGATCTGAGAAAAATATAAAAGTCCATTTATCACTGTGTTTTTGGATTTTACTGTCAGAAAAATTAATCTGGTTGAAATCTGTAGTTTAAAGGGATAGTTCACCTAAAAATAAATATTCAGTAATATACTCACTCTCATGTCATTCCAAACTCAAGACTTTTGTTCATCTTCAGAAAGGAAAGGAAGATACTTTTAATGAAATCTGTGAGATTTCTCTCCCTCCATTGACAGTCTACGCAACTACCACTTTGATGCTTTTAAAAAGTTCATAAAGAGATTATACAACAAATCCATATGAATTTAGCAGTTTAGTCCAATTTTTGCTTTATATGAAGACCAGATTTAGGGTTTTTATTCACATTTAAACATTTATCAACAAACATTTCAGTTATGGCGGCACACATGCTTTTGATGCGCAAGATGTTTTTGAACTGCTTTCACAGTTATTTCTACAGATAATGCACGCCATACAAATGCTCATTAGTAGTATCAAATTACCAGTGTATTATGGGTCACGTTTTGGAAAAAAGTCAAGCATACTTCCCCTAATTATCACAAATTATGGAAGGCAAGCCTGCAGAAAATGTGGCAAAACAATTGACAACAACATAACAAGAGAACACTGAAAGAATTCAGACTCACTGTCTGCTGAATGCCAGGGTGTTGTGCTTCAGAAGCTCTCGATAGACAGCCTCTTGTTGTCCCTCAAGGATTCTGGTTATCATCCATCTCTGAAAGTTTACAACTCATTGTGGTGTACCACAGGAATCAGCCTCAGATTTTCCAACAGTGTCGAAATGAGGCCTGACAAGCCTGACCACACGTATCTTTAAAGCTCTCAGAGTTTCCTCTGTGCATGCCTGTATTAAGTCGGATACATTCTGGTAAAAGGTATCCTTTAGCCAAAAAAAATAAAAATTCTGTCATCGTTTACTCACCTTTATGTTGTTCCAAACATATATCACTGATTTATTCTGTAAAACACAAAGCAGAATTATGCTTGCTCTTTTCCATACAGTTAAAATGATTAGAGAATGAGGCTTTCAGGCTTCACAAAGGACACAAAAGCACTATGAAAGGTAGCGCACGCTCCACACAATTACATTGTCATCGCAATTTAAGCCATTATTCACACCTACCTGTCTTTGCTGTGCATGAGAGAAGTAGTCAATTTGTCAAGGAATTGTATGATTGGGTGATCAAATTCACAAAATGAATGAATCAGAATCATTTGCTCAATCAATTAAAAACAAAACATTAAACTTCACTGACTTTAATTGCATGACTGCAGTAGAATTGGAATAGAGCTGAAATGTTATGCACTACTTTTGGATACTTTTATGTTACTTTTTGTCATTTTTGAAGCTTGATAGTTTCAGGGTACGTTTACACAACAACAGCAACGGCAGCAACCAAATTTTCTTTTCGGAGGGAACTACCACTTTAAGTAGCCAATCTTTAGCCAATTCTACAATGAAGTTGATGCCCATAGAGCTTATGTCATTTGCAAGACAAACAGTTATGCACTAGCCTGTTATTGAGCGAGGTGGGGTGGGGTGGGAGGTGTCTGTTGAGTCTGCAACAAAAGAATAACTCTTTGTAGCACTTAACAGTAATGCACTGTGCCACAGACAACACACCAATCCCAGCATTTGAATATTTCACAGCATGCGTGTTTCTTCGTATGCATATGCGTACGAGAATGCCCAGAGCAGTACAGCTGCACGATGAACCCCCAATAGTATTTTGCATGTGAGCGTGCAATCTGCCGATAGAGTGAGCCTGGCAGGCTGGCTGAAAGGGCAGATAGAGGATAACATGCAAACCGCCCAGGATTATTTGTGAGCTTCTATTGTTGAGCAGCACAGGTAAAAGTTTGAGCTTCTTTGCCTATAGCTGCATGGTGTGGTACAATTCTCATTTTAAGGTGGTGAGAAAAACAGAAACATTTTCGGAATTTACTCATCAGTAAATAGCTATATAAAACAATGAATCAAATCTTTCTGTGATTTTTTTTCTTTCTGTAACACAAAAGGAGATAATTTAAGATCCATTTGGGTAGATCAGGACTCATTTTAACACTTAATAAAGTACCCAAGAGTTTAAGCATGCATAGCTGGTTATTTTGGCTGGCTAAGTGTTATTGCACGGCTAAGTGTTTCTTTCAGTTTTGGTGAAAACCAAACTTTTGTTTAGCCATTAAAAACAGTAAAATCGAGGTAGACACTATCCTATCACACACAGCACTTCACACTCCAGCAGCCGAGTTAGTGGTGGAAAACTGCATCACTTTATTGAATTTACCCAACAGAATATTAATTCAATTATTTCCTTTTGAATTTTATACACATTTAATGGAAATCCATTGTTGATACACTCTAAAAAATGCTGGGTTATTTTGCCCCAAATTTGGGTCAAATATGGACAAACCCAAATGTTAGGTTAAAAATCTTATTTAAAGTTTTAACCCAACATCAACTTTCACTTTGAACTGTACATTTTTAACCCAACAATTGGGTTTGTCCATATTTGACCCAAATTTGGGTTGAAACAACCTATCATTTTTTAGAGTGTACCTGAATTTAACTGTTTTATGCCAAGGTGTGTTTACTTGCAAAGGGGATTATTTGCAATAATTTGTACAGCATTTCTTTGACAACATGGTGCTATAGGCCTATTGCTCCATTTCAAGAGGAATTGTCATTTTGAAATAAGAGTTTGGGCCATTTTCAACTTTTCTTAGAGACTACTTTAAGGAGAAAACAAAATGCATAAATGTCCCTCCCTGCCTCTACCTCTTAAATGTGCTTCCATTAGTGTAAGTACTGCATAAATATGTCCTCCACTCTCATAAAAGTGCTTGGCTAGGTGCCTGCTCTTCACAGGCTGTGGATTTGCCTTACGTTGTGACAGTGTTATATTTTGTTATTCTGAGCCAAGCACACTTTTTCCTTGAGAGATGACATGAGGAAATCCATTGCTTGCCAAACTGCCCCATCGCTTTCACAGAGAAGTGATTGTCTCTTAGTGAAGGGCAGGACCAAATTCTCTTATGAATAAATGGCCTGGTAAAAAAAAAGGAAATCATTAACCCAAGGAAAAGACATCCGAACAGCTCCATTAGGAAATTTGCTGATAACTTACACAGTCAATAAAGTAGAAGAGAGGAAGATTTTGGCTGTTGCTGAAGAACTCAAAGCAGATGCGCTTGAATATTTCTCTGAAAATGGTGACAGTATAGGACTGGCTAATGAGTAGAAATGCAAATGGCTAGAAATAAATCTGCTATCTTTGATTCAAAGTTCCTTCTTTGATAGTTCGAAATCATTTTGGGAATCATTTAAAAGTCATAAGGGAGTGTTGTAGTTAGAGTTTTAAAATGCTGACTATGTTAAATATGCTCACAGTATCATAACCATTATGGTGACTTTTTAAATTGCCAGCTGATTTATTCAACAATTACTAACATTCTCTTAACTTATGTATATATACACCCTCTGTATATGCTGCTTACAAAATGACGTACAATACAACACTGCCATCCTTCTCGGAATACATTTGCCTCTTTTTCCATGAAGAAACTTTGCAGCATACATGTAACTAGAACTGTAACTAGACCTGTCCAAAACCACACTGTCCAGGCGTTCACTGTGGCAAACCAGAGTCTTCGCCTCAACATGTGGCTTTGATAAGTCTGTGGCTCCTGGAGTTTTGCAATCTAAACTGGAGTTTTGGGATCTGTGAGGAAATTCTGCATGGCCAATATTTTACGTGAGAAACTAAGAATCAATGAACTGAGGTGAAAAAACTTTTCCAATTTTTAACTGGGCTTCAAATAATCAAATCTCCTCATGAAACCAAGACCAAGCTGACTTTGAAAGTACACAGTTACAGGAACAAGATATGCTGCACTTTCCGGTAACCAGCAACTTCGGCATTGACTTAAAGGGATAGATCACCCAAAAATGAAAATTCTGTTTCAATTTATTCATCTTCATATTGACCGGCATAAGTTTATTTTTTTTTCTGAGGAACACAAACATTATTTTAAAGTTCTTGTTAGTGGTGTCCAAAACATTGCATTGGACAAAAAACATTTTTCAAAATGTCTACTTTTGTGTTCCACAGGAGGTGGTCAAACAGTTCTGGAATTATATGAGATATATTTCATGTGCCTCAACAAGTTTTGAGTTAGGAAACTGTTAGGAAATTGTGGCTTGCTAAGCTACAGTGGCTATACAGTTAACTACAAGATAACAATTCATCAAAGAATCCTGAAAAAGTATGGTTTCCACAAAAAAATTAAGCATCACAACTGTATCCCTTTATCTTTGATAATAATAAGACATGTTTCTTGAGCATCCAATCAGCATATGCTGAATTCTGGATCATGTGACACTGAAGACAAAGTAATGATGCTGATAATGCAGCTTTGCAATCACATCAATGAATTACATCCTAAAATATAAAATAAAAAACAGTTATTTTAAATTATAATAATATTTCACAATATTACTGTTTGTTTTACTGTATTATTGATCAAATAATTGCAACTTAAGAGTCTTATTTCAAAAACAAAAAATATTCTCATTACTCAGACAGTCAAGAAGCTGAACTCTTTTTGATATGTTATATTTCTGAATTCACTGAAATGAATCAGACTTTTATATTTATCAGCGTAAAGAGTTCTTTTTTCATATCATAGCATTTAATAACGGAGTCTGCTACAAAGGGATATAATATAGTCTCCCTACAAAGCTGCTTGTTGGTAGGAACCAAACTTTTTGAGCAACTTACTGAAAATATAGTGCCATTATAGTTATTTAGCAATGAAGAAACCATGCTCTGTACAAATATAGCTCCCTCGAGACCAAAAAAACTCTAATTCCAGCGAGAACAGCTCAGAGGTGTGAAGCCAGCATGATCTTTCCTCCGAGGGCTGAAGGTGACTGGTGTGTGTACAGAGGGACTGTGGGCGGAGGATCAAACAGGGCCAAGGGAAGGGTAGACACTGCAGCTGGGTGCCTGGGCTTCAGGCTTCAGGCCCCAGGCAACAGGAGCCCAGCTGGGAGAGGCTTTGGCTGGCTGGAGTAGAGAGTGCTGGCTGTCTCGGGGGCCTGTGCCCTGTTGCAGGTAGTTCAGCCATCTTGCCTGAGGAGCAGAGGGGGATGAAAGGCAGGCACACAGATGTCGCCCCTGCTGGGGACCGAAGGCCCAGCCAGGAAATGTCATGTTTAGCAGCTGGTATGAAGCCTCCCCTCGCTTTTGGCTCTTTCTCTCAACCCCCTTCACCCACACGTTCATTCACTCATCATCGCCACACACGGATGTCAATACACAGTCGGTCAATACATTTATAAACAAACTTATTTGAACTTCTGGACACATTCCTAAAGATTATCCCGCCTGAGCTGGTGTGGTTCCTTCAAAAGTGAAGTTTAGTGTGTAGGTCATGGAGGAGAAGCATGCAGAAGAGGCTCCTGATGGTGCGGGTGGCAGCTGCACGGGCCAGACTGCACTCTGTCTCACCCACAGGGCGGAAAAGCGAGGGAGTGAGAGAAACAGCATCTGTCTGACTTTCCCCACGGACACATCCCTTCTACCGCACTGGCCTGGACAGGCTAAAATGGTACAGTAAGAAGGTCACCTCTACCTCTCTCCCCCCCCCCCGTTCTCTTCTCCAAACTGACCTGACCTGCTGCAGCGCCCATTAGCCATGGCCGTCTCAGCACTGTTGCCTCACCGAGCAGCAAGTGTGACAGACAGGATGGATGGGAAAACTCCCTCAGGGTCATTGTTGAAATGGCTTTTCACCGTTTTTATTTTGATTTGGTAATAGATTCTGTCTTTCTATGAAAATGTCTTGTCAATATTTTTCCTATTCATTCATTTTCTAGTCATTTCTACTGTGATTAACTTTTACGGAAAAATTCTAAATGAAATCAAGCATTCAATATTTGATTTTAAATGTATAAAACTGTCCTTGAAATAACATTTGAGAACATTATTATAATAGAATTTTGTGAATGCTTTAGTTATTCATTCAGTGTTTTAGAGCGCTTACAGGAAGACCATATTTACGAGGCTCACATTCTGTCTTTAAGTGCAGCTGAAAAACACGAGTTGGGCGTTTGTTATTATACCGATGGTCTGTCTGAATCCTTGATTCTGATTGGCTGGAAGGTGTGCAATAATGCACAGGTAGTTCCAAGTCAGTTTAATCACTGTTCTATATTAATGCGCTGTTTCCTTTTAAGCGCACATAAACACACATACATCACTTTCACACAGAGTGGGAGATCATGCTGCGCACACAGAAACATTGAGGAGCACCGAGACTTATCATCAACGCTGGCCCATGACTTTTAGTATTAAAATAGCTTCACTACATTTTATTTCTCAGCAAAGAAGGGGTTACATTGCTATTTTGAAGTAATTAAACTCACAGATTCATTGCTAAAGGGCAGTAGTCAGACATGAAGGTGTTACCAGGTGAGGTGCCCTTGAGCTATGTTCTGATTATTTATGTCTAAAGTCAGTATAGGATGTGCTTGGGTGAGTTAATTAACCCGCTAGTGAAGCGCTTCATTTTACTGGTCTTTATTCACTTGTGCAGCTCAATTCCAGAGTGTGATTATAGTTTAAAATTTATTTTACATTTAAAAACACAAAAAACAACATTAGAGCATTATAGTCTAGATGGGATGTACCCAAAAAGTGAAAGTGAGGAGCATTTATGGGTACAAGTCAGGAACCGGCCTATACATACTGTATTTCAAGGGTGCCGAGTCCAAAAAATCTTTTGAGTTTTTTACCTTCTAATTTGCATATCAAAATGGTCAACAAATTGCCTATCTTGCTCAGTCGCTGGACCATTTTCTCCTAGTTTTTTTTTTGTAAGTAGGCAATCAAGATCAGGAAATTATGTTTCTAGATAGATAGTCAACGGTCAGAGCAAAGATATATTGGAGGCTCACTGCCTTTTTTATGCAACTAGATTTGCAAAATACCAACTTTTAAGGCAAGACACTAGGTGAATAGGGTAAAAAATTTCAATAATAGATATCACCATGAAACTTCCTCAGTTGATTACAAGTATATAAAAAAATGTACTATTATAAGTTTTTGAAATTTGTGTTTAATTATGCAAATTAAGCATCATCTCATTAAATATGCACAATTTTGCATATATTTTCGATAGATAGATCTAAACATATGATAAAGGCATTTGCAAATTTTTTTTTTTCATTTTGTTAAACACACAGTTCAGAGGTATTTCAGGATATATGCTTTCATTACCTAGTAAATCTAAATATACGGTCCATGCCCTTAAAAAATTATTTTTTCGAAATACAAATTTCAAAAACTTATAATACATTTTTTATATAGTTGTGTAAGTAATCAACTGAGGAAGTTTCATTGTGATATCTATTATTTAAAATTTTTAACCTATTCACCTAGTGTCTCGCCTTAAAAGTTGGCATTTTGCAAATTTATAGATATACATAAAAAAGGCAGTGAGCCTCCAATATATCTTTGCTCTTACCCTTGACTATCTGTCTAAAAACTTAATTTCCTCATCTTGATTGCCTACTTACAAAAAAACTAGGGGGAAATGGTCCAACGACTGAGCAAGATATGCAATTTGGTGGCCATTTTGATAGGCAAATTAGAAGGTAAAAAACTCAATTTCGCTTAGGAACCATTTTTTTTTTTTGGACTCAGCACCCTTGAAATATGTAAGGTAGGCCGGTTCCTGACTTGTACCCATAAATGCTCCGCACTTCTTAGAAGGCCATTTTTCTGAAATCCGTCTACTCTCATCTTGCTGTGTTATTTTCCTCGGCCCTTTCGTCAACAAAATGTTTGAATTAAAATAGTCATGTTTTTTGTTGTTGCATTTTTTATGTCATTATGGTTGATGAAATATATATAAAAAACTTAATTAACAAACATTTTTTAGTAATTCTGTTGGCAAGATTAACACTACTCAGTGATTGTTTTTGTGGATGCACAACCGCATTCAGCAACCCAATAGAGCAGTCAATGTCCCTGCAATCTCCCAAAAGTGCTGATGCAACTCTCCAGTTAGTAATGTCATACTTAATATATTAAAAGAGTTAATGGAGTAATGGTGAATAGCCATTTCCCAAAAACTGAAGGGCAATCTTGAGAGTAGTGTGGATCTAGAGCAGAGAGTGTCTGATATGTGAGGCTTGTTTCTCTGTAAGTCTCCCCAGAGTACCCATCTGTTACTGCAGAGCCATGTCTGATTCAGAGAAGGACCAGCTGGGCATGAGAACTAACCCAACTCCCACTAGTCTAGGCACACTTTAAAACACTTTCACATACAAGCAGATGCATCTCGGACAGCTTTTACTAACATAACAACCATAAAAAGGGTTGAGATAATTTTGCTGCTGATGATATAACAAAGTCCTTCGCTCCAGTCGGAAATAATCAGAAAGAACCTCAGATTTGGTTAACAAGCATGACTACTAATAGTCTTTAATGTGGAGGAAAGAAAACGCTGCTCTTACCAGGATTAGATGATCGCTGTTGCCCAGCTGGGGTGTATGGTTGGAACATGGTTTGTAAATAATTAGTAGATTGTAGTTCGTAGGTGCCTTTTCATTGGCTCCATGTCTGAACAGAAACAAGAACAGAAGCTGAGACCCCAAGAAAAAGTATGTGTACAATTCACGTGTGAAATGTAGAAAGCAGTTAGCCAAGAACAATCATTCGCAAAGACCCAGCCTGACAAGCCACGCCGCTCTCATCCACACACCATGTTCTCATGCAGTGAAAAACATCACAGAGCAGAGAGGATACTGACAACAACACACTGACAGACAGGACAGACCTGGTTACTTTTGATATGAAACAAGTCTCAACTTTGGTAATTTTTTGAAGAAATCTACTGACGTTAATCTACTAACTCTCCTGACTCCTTTGTCAGACAAAAATGGCAGATTTGACGGATGGCGGATTATGATTTGTCAGATCGCCTGACAATCAAACTCCCAGCAAAGGGTTAATTATAATGATAACTTTAACTACACATAATAATCCTAAGTAAACCCTAGAAATGGGTGTGCATTAAAATCCCAGAGACTGAGTTCAGGAGATAGTCCCAATAAACACACCCCTAAATGCATTGAAGCAACTGCCATGTATTGATTAGATAATTGCATTTTGGGATGTAAAAACAACTACAACCTTGCATGACAATAAGTGTATAGGCCATTGTGATTGTCAAAACATTTGGTAGCATGGTGAAATAGCCTAATAGGCTGCTTGTATTATTGTTTGATACAAATTGTACAATTTCAATTGAATTCTTGTGGTTTTATTCCGATCTTGATACAATTTGGATACACATTAGGTAGATGTTAATTTGACTCAAATAAGAAAATCTCACCTAATGCTGTAAACCTAGGCTACAGAGAGCCCTGTCAGCTGATATTATTATGGGTTCTACTATTAAATTTACACAGTTTTAATCCGCAGGAAGCTCACAGACACTTTAGCAGTTGGTGAAGTGTATGGTGGTTTGTCCTAGCAGCAGGCCTGTTTAGGCTTTTCAGGGCAGACTGCGGAGGTTGGTGAAGGCCATAGAGGATACAGGGACCATCGCGCCTGCTTGTCTCCATCTGTAGCTGAAGCTGGTAATTATAGTTGGGAGAGGAGCCCGCAGCTTGATGCCATCTGCCAGCGGGACGGTAGAGCCAGGCTGAAGTGGGCACAAAGGCCCAGTGAAGTTCCCTTAGCTGCGGCCGACAGGAGGACCAACACCTGCCAGCGGGCCGCTGGGCCTCATCTGCTCGGATGGGGCACGCGACGGAGGAAAGCGAGCTCTGGTCAAATATTGTAAAAGCACTGGGTCACATGCAGAAAACCAAGATTTGCACGCTGTTTTGCATTATTATAAGTGTGTGCCGTGGCTCTTGACTGATAACTTCACAGGAAGAACCTGGTAAAAAAAATGTGAGTCAATCCCACCATCTTGTGGCTAAATACACGTAGTGCAGCTGAAAAAAGCACAAGAAGCGTGATTAACTTGAAACTTATAAACTATAACATACCGAACACATGCTCGCAACTCAAATTTAACATCCACGTGCATGTAGTGACAAGAAGACAGCTGTGCTCATGTCTCTCTCTTTCATTCGTGTTGGCACAGCGTTGCGCACCACAGTCTGCTCTAGCGTGGCCATGCCCTTCCCCTGCTCTGCCCGTCCTGCGTGTCACCAAAGCTTGCATGGACACAGATGGTGTGGGGGGAGCAGCGCATGAATATATGATGCTGGAGGGTGAAGTGTAGCGGGTCGAGGCAGATGCCCACTGGCCCCGCGAGAGCCCCTCTGCCCGGTCAGCCACGGCCCTTCGGCTTCCCACCAGATGCTGCAAAAGAACCCCAGCTAAACCTCTCACGCTTTTCAAAAGATTGACGTCCACATGTTTAATAGATTATTTAAGATCATGTAAAAGTAAAACCATGGATTTATGTTAAAATTTGCAATCATTTGAGAAGCGACAACACAGATGGGCTCCTAACCCTGGATAAAGGAATGTTTCTCTCTTGTAATGTAGAGGCAGGGTTTGCACCACTTTCAATATTATTTAAAAAACGAGAAGACCGGGCGGTGGGCGGGACATATCGAAAAGCTCCTCCCCCTTTAAAAAAAAATAAATCACAGCTCGGCCAGCTGCGACAGATTAAATATGAATTCTGCCATTGTTTTGGAGCACACTAGCTTATAGATAACAGTAAGGCTAACATTAATATTTTAATAAAAAAAGGGGGAAATTTTGCAAATGGTGACGGAAAACTTGCTTATGACTGAACTGTATTTTCTTACCTTTGTAGTCTTAAAGAGTGGCAATATAATATAAATCGAGAATGAGTAATGCTAGAGACTCTAGTCCACTTTTTGCATTTGTCCAATCAATGACAATGCAAAAATACAAATTAAATGTTGTTAACCCCCTATAAAGTATGAGCAGTGAGAAATATGAAACAAGATAACAGGATTCCATTTTAGCTGTGGTTTAGAATAACCCAGTGTTATTTAGGCTTTTAAAATTTTGAAAAGCTCTCAAAACATAAAAATGTAACTTTGAAAAGCCATGCTCATTCCTCAAACTCACACACACACACACAAAAAAAGTGTGCTACATATGGATTCCACCACCGCAAATGTGCAGTATGGAGATGGGCGAAAAAATTACAATTAAATTACACACATAAATGGAAGAAAGAACTGTCTAACATGGCTTTAGTAGCAGATAATGTACAATTATGACAGAATATTTAACTATTCAGTTTATGTTATCTTCATGTATTGAACTAAAAAAAGCAGGGGGACTTCAACATAATTTGTGACAAATTAGTTATAAGTTTGTTGGGTATTAAATGAGATTTTTTTAAGTACATCATAGAAAATGTAACTACTTTATTTTGTTCTATCTAAATGCAAGTTTAACTGTTCTATTGTGAAAGAAAAGCCAACCAAGTGCAATGCAGCATAATATATTTAAACATGAAAAACAAAACATATACAAGTTAGCTAGAATAGCTACAAAAAAATGTTTTAACACACACAAAAAAAGTTTACAAAACAGAGAAAAAAATGAAAGGCATATTTAACTGAATAAGAACAAAAACTACAGTAGGTGTTCCCTAGTAATCAACCAATTAATGTGCTAGACAGTGAACACATGGGCTTACACATCACATTTGGCAAATTGTTCCCAATAATATCACTCCAAAAAATGAATTAATTAAATATGCAACTCTAGAGTGACCTGAAAAGTAAGAAGTTAAGCCTCACTGGCCTGATTATTTTGACCTAAATTGGCAGGCACATGGTAATGCAGGTTGTACTTGGATCTTCAACAGGTTGTGGACAAGACCCTTCTGGGTTAAGCAAACGTGTGTTTATAATCAACAAAATTCATGTAGATGACATAATAACAATGGCTTGCTTTAATGATACGTTGTGATAACTCGGTTATAAACAGTGATTGATATGTGACCAACTCTCTGATATCAGGAGGGTAAGAAATATTTCAGCAACACCCAAGCCTACAAGCTTTGAGAAGGCATCAGGTGGCATGTCTGCTACGTCTGGAGTGTGTGTGCAGCATCAGAGTAAACTCAAATGGAAGAACAAGGTTTTGCTGTCCTAAGAAAGGGTGTACATGAAGTAGACAGAAGCAAGTGGCAGGCTGAGGCTCATTAGAGCTTCTGCAGGAAGTAGCATCCTCTGCCTCCAGCATGCATTTGCAAATAGACCCGAAAACTGGCAGAAATAGAGGTTGTGTGACTATGCTATAAGAATGAAAGTAGTGTTAAGAAGTGTATTCCTGTCAAGTCTAATCAACAGAATTTTTCTTTTGTTATATCCTGGGTATAAACAACATCATAAAAAAGCTTAGTTAACCATAATACCACATAAAGTGAAGAAACAGTGAAGATTAGAAAAGAGTACAAGACAAACACAACAAAAAAGTGCTTGCTTCCAAACATTACAGATGTGTTTAACTCTGATGGCTTATTCAATCACCTTCTCTGCTCCTCCATAACACCTTTCAATGCAAATCAGCATTTGAATGCAACTGAGATGTGCAGTCTCACGGACAGACGAGTCTTTCACCAATGCTCCTGCAAAGTGTGCTCAGGAGAATCAGGTGAGATGGGATCACAGCTGATCCAAACGAGATACAAGTCGCCTCCTGAAGCCGAAACTGAGCTCTAGGTAGGAAGAGGGTCGTCGTCGCCACGTTTGCACTTGCATTTGCAGCAGAGGACGAAGGGAGTAGCCAGCAAAAGGAAAGGGGAGGCCACCAGCAAGAGCAGACCGAAGCCGGCAAAGATGCCAACAACCTGATCAGAGAAGATCACAATGAAAAAAAAAAAGAGGAAAAAAAAGTAATTAAAAAAAAAATAATAATAATTAAATAATTAATAATAATGTGTATACATTCCTGTTGATTATAAACTGAAACAGCATCTGTGATGCTCTTACATGTCAAACCAGAAGGCATTCTGCCACGGGAGGGCAGTAATGGCTCTTGGTAATCATATCTTGGTGTTAAGGTTAGGTTTATTCAATGCTACTGGTACTAATCTAATTTTTTCCTGAAAAAAGCTTCTATACAATTTTGGGAGCATCAAGAAAGTACGTTCCAGTTCTGAAAATGTTAAAGAATTGTCTAAAAAAAATGTAATATCAACAAGCAAACATGCAAAAAAGTATTGATTTTGTGTCCTCAAACAAAACAACAATAAAAAAAGTTTATTGATATTAATATTTTAAAAGCAAGGATGTTTTATGATTGATTGGAAATGACCACGGGGCATTAATAATATTATCATATGTCTCTTTTTTCATATCTTTTTTTTTTTTAAATAACTGCTATACATTTTATTAATCAAAGAATCCTGAAAAGTGAAAATATTTTTTTTCCACAAAAACATTTAGCGGTACAACTGTTTTTAATATTGATAATAATAATAAATGTTTCTTGAGCACCAAATCAACATATTAGAATGATTTCCGAAGGATCATGTGACACTAAAGACTGAAGAAATGAGGCTGAAAATTCAGTTGCCATCACAGAAATAAATTACATTGAAAATATATAATGTATTAAATCGAAAACTTATTTAAATAATAATAATAATAACAACACAATATTATTTTGTAAAGCATTTTAATCAAATAAATAAGTCTTAGTGAGCATAAATACTTCTTTCATAAAAAAACAATTCTAACTGACCCCAAACATTTGATCAGTATACAATGTATATATAAAACAATGACCTAATTCTAAAATGTACCTATTTTTAATTCATGGAATAGCCCATTAGTTTTGAGATAAGTGCTGAATTATCAAACTGATGATTTGTTGAGTTGACAAACTATTAAGAGACAATGTGGTTCCCTCTACATCAAATGTCTGAAATATTAACATACAGCATTAGGGGAGTCCCTTTTAAACATCTACGCTAGAAAAAGAGATGCATCATATGCATACACACATTTACCTGTAGGCAGATTTAAAAAGACATTGCTGCCTCCTGTTGTGCTCTTGAGGACAGCATCTCTAATCTCTCCTTGCACAGTAAAGACATAAGCCACTCTTTAAAAAAAAAACTTAACAAATAACATCCTACTACAGACTGATAGATCATGCTCCATTACTACAAAATTTGAGGGTTATTTAAGGTGAACTTGGAGGGATATTTAAGGTGAACTTTGTAAGCCAGCTTGTCTTTAGCACTTCAGATCTGCAGTCTGGAGGGATGCACTCATGTGGTACATACCTGCGTCCGATGCCAGATGACGGAGGCTCTGGAATGTCCAAGTTTGTTCTGGCACGGACCTTTATCATAGTGGATCAGTAAGAAGTCATCCTGAGGAAGTAAAGGAAAGATGTTAGTGTCAAAGATAAATATGAGTGACATGGAGAAGCAGCATTTTAAAACTCCCACAATATATTGGTCTAACCAAGCATGACTCTAGTGGAGCAAGAACACATTTAATAAGACATTCCTATGGGAGTTCTACCTTTATGGTACATAATCAGTTTTTTGGCCTCTTTTAAATAATAATAATAATAATAATAATTGTCTAATAATAAGTTAAACATGTCATATGCATAACTTACATCCAATGACTCCAGGCAGTACCAGCAGAAGGCATGCTTGCAGTTCTTACACATCATCTGGGCACAGCCTTCATCTCTCTCAATGTACACTTTACATTTAGGACAGCGTTTGATCGAGGCCTCGTCCTCCAAGCTCTTGATGTTGAAACTGAAGAGGGGAGATGAACATGGAACAGAACAGATGTTGAGTGTCATGTTCTGTTTAGGGCTGGAGAGACACATATTGCTAATGTTATGAAGTCTGATTATAAATAAATACCAAAAACTTGCTAACATGCTTCAAGGTTATAAATAAACACTACAGTTTTCGGAGTTTACAACAGCAGTCTCTTATGCTCACCAAGGCTGCATTTATTTGATCAAAATAAAGTCAAAAATAATATGAAATAGTGAAAAGTAAATAGAAATATGAATAATATGAAATAGTAAAAAAAATGTAATAGTGAAATATTATTACAATTAAAAGGGACTGTGTTTTTATTATTTTAATACAAATAAAAATATAATTTATTCCTGTGATGGCAAAGCTGAATTGTCAGCATCATTCCAAGCATGTCATCATTCCAAGAATGATTTGATGTTCAAATGACATTTCTTCTTATCAATTGTGAAAAAAGTTGTGCAGCATTACATTTTTTTAGAATTCGTTTTTGGAGAGTTCTTTGAGTAGAAAGTTCAAAAGAACAGCATTATTTGAAAAATAAATATTTAGTATTTACAGCCAATTTTGATGCATTTAGTTGGTTCTCATCTTTTGATTTTATAAAAAATCTTTTTTATTATTGTTTCTACAGTGTTTTTGTTGAAATCAAATGGACTCTAATCAAGTCAAAACAGAACAGTTGCTAAAATGAATACCAGATGAAGTGTTGCAAAACAAAAGGAGACAGGTCAAGAAACTTAAATAAGGGGCAATCTAAGATAATTATTCTTATCTGTATATAATGGGGATGGGGTACACCCACAGATGCAATATCTCTGCTGTGAATGCTACATGATTTGATGCTGAGGTTTTACCCGTTTTCCCCAGGCAGGAAGGTGGTAATCGGCAGGCTCTCCTGACATGGCTGGCCGGTGTGGCAGTCCGCCCTGCAGGCAGAGCAGAAACGCAGGCTGCACTGAGGGCATTGCACCGGCTGCGGCAACTGCACCTCTGCTTCATTCAGCTGGCACACCGTTTGGCATGAGGACGACGGGCACCAGGTCCGACAAGGATCCAGAAGCACCTCTGTAAGGAAAAACAAACAGAATGCTTGTCATGGAAATTTTAGACTGTATATTAAACCAACCATGTTTCTAACATCTAACCTTATTCAACACTTTGAAACACCATGTACTAAAATCATTGGTTCTGTGTTTTTGAATATTGTAGGCCTAATGTATGTTTCCACACCCCTGTCGAGTGTATAAATAACATAGTTTGGGAAATTAAACTAGACAGTCTAGGTTTGAAACCTTGTGATCATGAAGTAATAAAGAACCAATCAAATTGTAGGGAAATGTCATTTTCGCCCATTCTCCTTTTCTATAAAAACTGTTGTATCTGTTGGTGGGATTCTCAATGGGATTGGTCTGAGATACACCGGCCATGCTTATTTATTCTTTTTGGGAGATTCTCTGGAGAACTGCTCGAGAACTCCCGGCCGCAATAAACAGCATTTAAAGGACAATTACTCAAGGCTGTCTGACATTTAAGCTGTGCGGCGAAGAAAACAAGTAAGTTAGAATTATCGACTCAACGTCAATAAATTTATTTATTTATTTCATTATGCATCTCTCAGGGAAACTCACCTCGCTCAAACTGGAGTCTCTTATAACGTTGCATGACCTCTGCAGCCACCATACACTCAATCTACAGCAGAGAAATATATAAGCATATAAGCAATGGTAGGAAATGACAGAGGAAGAGAGACTGTCTAATACTTTAAAACTTCTATAGTCTTTCTAGTCTCTGACAAAAATGACAAATTTTAAGAGAGCTTACCTCATTTTCTAGCAAATGTCCCCGTTTCGGGCAGGCAGAGTCAGGACAGCTAATAGCCGATTCGAGGCCCTCTTTAATGAGCAGTTCAACATATTGCTTCAAACACTGTAAGAGACAAATTTCTTTATTTTTCATCTTTGAAAAAGAATGATGAGACAACTGCTGCCTGTAGTTATGTTTCCACCCACAAACACTCTGTTCATTGTAAGTCAAGCCAACATCAGACCATCATCACAGCATTCTGCTGAGACAACATTCAAGAGCTGCTTCAAGAGAACAGATCAAGCTTCAAAAATCTTTATTAGCATGGCAAAAAACATCTTGTTTCCAGCACCAGCTTAATGCAGTTACATTACTGCTGTATTCTCACATGTAAAGAGACTGCATTACAATACAGTATGTTTTGGAACACTAGTTGGCACATTGCTGAAAAACACACAGGAGTGGCCACTGAAGCCACAGTCCTTACCAGACTGCAAAATATGCACTGGCACTGGGAGATGGTGGTCATCTGTTCCAGGGGAAACTCTCCCAGGCACAGTTTACAGGACAGAAGCGGCGCCAGGTCCACGTCCCAGCTGGGTTCGTAGCAAGAGCTGCTCATGGTGCGCCAACCTGGGACACTAAAAGACAGAGAGAAAACATGTCTGAAAAAGAGCTAAAGCAGTTAATAAATGCCATATTTTATCTATATAATGATTAAAAACCAAAAAACTACAAATTATAATTGATTTAAATGCAACAAGTAAATTTAGGCATCACAACCATTGTTATTTTTTTAACTAGTGAGTTTAACTAGTATAATATGATTTTAGTAAAATGTATATACTATTACAGTATTTATTCATAGAATTAGCTTTTATTTTTATATTTTAACTTTAGAGTTACTAATGTGCATTTTTAATATTTTAGTTTGTTTATATTACTATTTTTATTTCTATTTAATTTATTTAGTTTAGTTTCACCTAAACTTACTTCAGCTAGTTGCCAAAGCAAGAAAATTCAGTTAATTAAGTTAACATTTAACAATTACATTTTATTTTAGCTTCATTTCACTAACCAAAGGCAATTAAAATGGTTTTAGTTTCAGTTAACAATAACAATGATCAAAACGTTATAATGTACAGTAAGAAAAATGTATAAGCTAAAGATTACTTGTAGCAGTGCTTTCAAAGATTAACTGTAAGTGAGCAACAGATGACAACAATGGTAATCTAAATGTAAAAATAAATATTGGAAATTAGCAGGCACAACTAAATACACAATATCGCTCTCAAATGTAGGCCAAAAGGTGATATGATACTGATAGGCCTACCGATGATATTTTTAACTTAATGGGTAAAAAGGTACCTTGGACAATAGAATCAAAGATTTAGGGGATCTCATTATTATCCATTAAAATACTTGGTCTGTCAGCCACAGAGTTTTCCTCCCGAGAGCTTCTGCTGTTTGCTGAGAGCTTGTCCAATCAGTCAATGGCAAGTATGTCAACATCCCTCAGTACTGCTGCCAGGCAACCCAAAGAAAACTAATGACTGTCTCCACTGGAGATCCCTATAGAAAAGACTCCCCCAGAGAGTATGACTAACACGGTAGCTACTAAAAACAAACAGACCTCCGCATAACACACATATTTATAAGGCTACTGTACGTGTAAACTTTCAAACGCTACTTCCCAATATGGCACAGCAAAACATTTTGCACCTGAAATTACTAAAAACTATGTAATGAGGTTCACTGTACCTCACTGAGCACTACATGCCAACATGAGCTGAAATAATTAACTGAAGAACATTCAGATGGACTAGTTAGTGCGCTTCCCTACAGCAGATATCTGTGTAGGTGGAGACAGATGGAGAATCATGGGCTTACGCCTGCAGGATCTCATTGTGTTCGTGGTGGCGGGAGTAGTCGACAGCCCAAACAAACGGCTCTCAGCAGGCTGTGCGTCTCTCCGTTTGGGCCTCTCACCTCCGTCAGCACACCCACACAGCCTTAACCAGACACTAACTCTCAGTCATTTCATGTGTAAAGCCACGTGTACACGGTGATTATTCTGTCCTTTATGATCATTGCTTTTCAGGTCGCCTGCCTTGAGATCTTGAGTAGAAGTCAAGGCAGTGACACATGTACATCTTATGAGAACAATGACACCATAATATGAAATCCTCAAATTGAAATAGTTCTGTACAAATGAAGAAAATAATGTTGTGCAGTGTCTGAAATCTATCATGGACTGCTTTTTCTTTAGTTCAAAGGAGGCAATATTGATAATGTGAAGGGAATTCAAGACAAACACACTGTATCATCAAACATCACCAGTTAAGTTGTTCTTCATCACTCTGTAGGACTGCAACCCAACATTTCTGATTCATCAAACCCTGTTGGTGTGATAAAAGCCTGCAGAGTATGCCTACAACAAAATAAATCATTCAAGATTACAAAAATTTGTCTCAAACATTAAATTCATGGCCACAGTCAAACAGTATAGGCATAATACATCACATGTCATCAGGAACACTATTATATAAGTTTCCAATGGCCAGACAAGTTTCAATCCCTCTTCTCCAGCAACCTGTTACTCATATAAAACAGTTTTACCAAAACAATTTCATTTGATTCTATTCTTCAAATTTGATGAATCGATTCGAATATATACACATCACAATAACCAAGAGTCAGTCAAAATTTCCTGTTCCCACGAATCCCACACAATATCAATTGCCAAAATGAGTCAGTATAGTAAACCTATTCTTTTTCATTTAGTCTTTCGAACCGATGGTAGACAAGTTGTTCATGCAACCAGATTAAAAAGGGTCATTTTTGCAAATAATGCAAAAATATATAATAAAATACTATAATATAATATAATAAACAATAGGCCTCTGAGAAAGCCATCTACTGTAGTTCAAAAATAGACTAAAAAATACAAAACTAGAACAAGGTCATTTTGAAAAGGAATAAATTACTAAAAAACAAAGATGTCCACCGCTCCCAGAGTTAAAGGGGAAATCCCCAGGCATGAAAGCAGGCTCTCCATTGTTCATTCAACTAGACAACAACTAACCACATCTTAAGCTTTTCCTCCATGGAAATGGGCCAGGAAAGGAAATATCCTATAAAGTTGGGTCACACACATCAGTCTGGCACAATGAATCCCTCAAAGGGTCCAAGATGAAGATGGAGAGTGTCCAACAGCCTGGCAATGTAATTGAACTTCTCTCCATCTGCTGATGAAGGTAAATAGCACTAATATCTAGCTCTAAAGCACATTTTCTTGTTGTGTATGCACATTTCAAAGTGCTCACAGATCACTATATTAAAAAAACTGGCTTTGCTCAGTTTTGCAAAAAGCATTCGAGCCAAGACAACTTAAAGGGTTAGTTCACCCAAAAATGAAAATTAAGTCATTAATTACTCACCCCCATGCTGTACCAACCCCGTAAGACCTTCGTTCGTCTTCGGAACACAAATGAAGATATTTTTGATTAAATTTGAGAGCTGTATAACTACCACATTGGCTCCTAAGGGACTGCCTCTTGACGGCCCAAAAAGTCAATGAAGAAAATGTTTAAATATCCCAAGTGACTACCGTGGCTCAACTATATGTTTATCAAGCGACGCGAATACTTTTTGTGCGAAAAAACAAACAAAAATAACGAGTTTATTCGACTATTTCTTTTCTTCCTTGTAGGCCAGAACGAGACTTCCTTATAGATTTCCATGACGCATGCACGAGAATTGCGATCTGAAGTAGTGAAGGCTGGTGTGAGTCACTACTTCAGATCGCAATTCTCGTGCATGCGTCATGGAAATCTATAAGGAAGTCTCGTTCTGGCCTACAAGGAAGAAAAGAAATAGTCGAATAAACTCGTTATTTTTTTTGTTTTTTCGCACAAAAAGTATTCGCGTCGCTTGATAAACATATAGTTGAGCCACGGTAGTCACTTGGGATATTTAAACATTTTCTTCATTGACTTTCTGGGCCGTCAAGAGGCAGTCCTCTAGGAGCCAATGTGGTAGTTATACAGCTCTCAAATTTAATCAAAAATATCTTCATTTGTGTTCCGAAGACGAACGAAGGTCTTACGGCGTTGGTACAGCATGGGGGTGAGTAATTAATGACTTAATTTTCATTTTTGGGTGAACTAACCCTTTAACAACTGAGCTTGTAACCAGTGCAAGTATGAGTAAAATTATATAACTGATAAAGATCTTACATAATATCCATTTTTAATCTATCTCTAGGTTGAGGACAAATTAAGCTGTTCTCTCCATTGTCGCTCTAACTGTCTCTTATGACTGGTCAAGAAACAGTTATTGGCTATTGTCAAGACCTTTGGTGGAAACAATATTCAAAGTATTAGTATTCAAAAGCACATCTTTACACTAACTCACTGTTCCCTCTTCATATCTGCTTTTGCAAACTTTTAAAAAGTGTTCAAAACCATTTACAGCAGCATTTTAAATTAGTCTAAATGTGCTCAGAACAAACATACAGAAATGTCTTTGGTACGTCTTCGGATTTGTGTCAGCAACACTGAAATCCCTGAACAACCTAATTGCTTAATTGGATTACATAAAGGAGGAGTATGTGAATACATAGGCCTAAGCATATAACTGCTAGTCAGACCTTAAAGGGATACTCCATCCAAAAATTTAAATTGTCATCATTCACTCACCCTCAAGTTGTTGCAAACCTGAATAAGTTTCTTTCTTCTGCTGAACACAAAAGGAAGATCTTTTGAAGAACGATAATTTGGAACCAAACAGTTGTGGGGCACCATTGACTTCCATGGTATTTTTTTGTACTATGGAAGTCAATGGTGCTAGCCTGACTTCGTCATACTCATATTCTTGTCAGAAAGAGTCTGAAACTGCTCCGTAGGGCTTTGATTATGAGGCGCGTCTTAACCGAACCAGGAAAAAAAATCCTCTGCACTCAATTGGATAGTCGGTAAACCTACAACCAATCAGAGCAACGCAGTAAGTCAGCTACTTTGCATACAGTTGTCAACTACAGAACGTAGCCCAACTTTACTTATTTTAGAAGTTAAATAACGAGTGTTGCTTCTTTTACTTACTCCTCCATGAGCGCGACCAAAGGAGAAACTACAACGACCACATGCTTTTCATTATGTCCCATCTTCTTAGCGAACGTCAGAGCCACCTGATAAGTTACACTTGTGCCGAATCATGAAGGGAGGACAGCAAAAATATCTTTCCGATCGACAAATGCCTTGATTGCAGTTTTCTGTTTGTCTATTAAAATTAATGCGCTGTCGATTTATTTCACAACAGACGCGACAGCGGAATCTATACATCTCAATTTTCCAGCTGCAGTCATCTTTGAGGGAAACCAGTTAAGCGCTCTTTGATAATGTGACGATTACGTCCTTGCAGATCACCTGTCCATCATTGTATAAAGCCCGCCCTGGAAATTTGATTGGCCCGAACGTCTTTTGCCTGATCATAATTACTCCTCAATGTATCGAGTCCAGACTGAACTTCCCGACCAAAAAATGTTGTGGGCAGAGTGCCTGGTGCCTGGCTACAACTGTCTGGTTCAAATCGTTCTTCAAAAGATCTTCCTTTTGCGTTCAGCAGAAGACAGACACTTGTTTCCACCCATCAGTTCACTAACCCACCTGATTATGAGCTGATGGGTTGAATCCAGTGGCGCCTCCAGAAATTTTTCGTAGGGGTGGCCAGATGGGGCCAGTTAAAATCTTGGGGTGGCACACCAAAACTACAGTATAAACCATAATTTCAGAATTGTTTTCTACTGTTGTAATAAACCAGCCTGTAGAAAACTATCAGAAAGACTTAAGGAAACTCCTACTGATATACTTTGGTTTATTGTGTAATATTTAATGTTACTAATGATATTAGTAGGGCCCAACTAATATATATTACATTGTATATAATGATATATATTATATGATATATAAGGGTCCTTGCCCCACAGCAAATTTCCAGATACTTACATAATTGTGATGAATTTAATCATTTTTAAGTTATTAGTTTGCAGTGTAAGATTACAGTTAACACCTTTAAATATTACATAAATGTATTATGAATTTTTAATACACTTAATGAGTGTATACATCAGCAGCAAAAAGTAATTCTTGAAAAAATCTGCACAGTAATTTTATAAAATCTAAATATGTTAATAAAAACAAATTACTATTAGTTCTCTTTTAAAATTCAATCAGGCAATCATGTCACAATTTTATATTTATATATTAATGTCAAGAATTCAGAAGTGCATAGCCTAAACTACAAATAAATAATATACAATTAAATTATGCTTATTTAAAATGTATTGAGCAGGCTAGGTATAACAAAATATATTGGCTTTTAATAATATTTCAGTGCGCAAACCCATGATTGAGCCCGTTCTTGCATGATTACATGAAAAACATCGCGGGTGCAGAATGATGTGCTCAAAGCAACATGGAGTCACAGTGTGCAGCAGCACTGCGCTTCATAAGTGTGCATTTAAAAGCTCATGTCACAAATCAAAAAATGAGCGCACAAATCCAAGTGCGATTTGTTCCTTTGTTTCACAGTTATTGTGCGTTTGATGCCGATTCATAATCGTTGTGATATGTATGTGTGATCTAACAGAACACGGTAGTGAGTCGCTTAAAAACAGCAACAAACTCCAAGAAAATAAAGTAATTTTATGCGAATATACAGACTTTTATCTACAGATCATGCATTTATAATGTGAATATATCATATTGGAGAGAGTTTTACCGTGCATCCAAGAGGCGCGCGTGCTGTTTGAATATGAATGGAGAATGATTGACAGCCGCAGAGGAGGGAAAACGAGTTTATACTTTAATGATGTAAATATAGTTCTGTCCCTCACATTAAGCTATGGAATGACTTCAGATGACTTTGTCACCCAAACTGACGTGAAAAAAGCGGGAGGCGCCGAAAAGCGCGCTGTTTGCATCCCTGCCTGTCCAAACGTGGCAAAAACACACCTAAAAGCTGCTGTATACCATTTGGCACTTAAAAAGCACGTCACGACACATAATTCCCCGTCTTCTTTCACTTAAGAATATTTTTGACTTATTTATAAAATGCATAACTGATGCTACAAAAATTAATACTGGCCATTGGGGTGGCCAATGGGGTGGCCAGGAGTCGGCCAGGGGTGGCCATGGCCACCCCTGGCCACCCCCTGGTGGCGCCATTGGTTGAATCAGGTGTGTTTGATAAGGGAGACAAAGAATACACGCAGTGTTGGTGTGCCGCCAGGAACAGGGTTGGGAAACACTGGTTGCAACAACTTGAGGGTGAGTAAATGATGAAAATTTTTCATTTTTGGGTGGAGAGTTTTTTTTTAATGTTGCTAAGAGAAAGACAGAGAGAGAAAGAGATATTTTGCATTCAAAGTAACTTTCATGAACTATGGACATGGAACCTAGTTCCTGACAAAAATAAAATATATTGGTAATATTCTAATTCATTCAACTTGCATAGCCACATGTGTTTCTGGCAGATAAAGCCTTTCCACTCCGAGACCTCATGCAGCCTTTACCAGGACACAATCTCTCCGGCAGGCACAGAGTTTTCAACAGCAGGCCGTCACAGGCAAGGCTGATGGTTGAGAATACCTTTGGTTTTCTCGTATTCTCTGAGCTCAGTGGATGTACAGACTGTAGTCATTGAGATCTGCCCTACCAACGTGGCTACCTTTGTCCTGCACAACTTCCTGAGGAGGTCCACAAGCATTATTCATTGTGTTCAAACTCCAGACTTTTTGCTTCATACACTCGTTTGTGAATTTGGAATTTTAAGTCCTGCCTGGTCCTCAATGACAGCTTCCTAAAGTCCTCCAGGAGGCTTTTAAAAAATAAACGGTCGCTTTCAGTGGGGGCTCAGCTCTCGGGTGCAGAGCTGTTGGGCTTTATTTTAATAATAAAATCAAAAAAATGCAAACAAAATCTACGAATCAGCACAGGACAAGGAGAATAAATAGGGAGCAGGTAACGAGGGAGGACAGGTGGGACAAAATAACTAATAATCAGGAAACAAGATGGGAGCCGACACAATCGACAGGAGACAACAAACATGTTTGTACAATGCGATTTTTCCGGATCTTATGAAATCACAATGTTACTCATTTAAATAATCCCCATCAACGGAATATGGAAAAAAAGGGGGCAGAGTTGCTGAACATTATAACCCCAACGTTTATCTGTGTGCTGCACATTTTATGGAGAACAGCTTGTTTTCTGTTGCTTTTGTAAGCTCTCGTTTATGTAAGACGGTTTACCGCTCCTTAGCTGCCAATCACAACACACTGGGCCAGCCAACCAATCACATCACATTTTGAATTTCGGATGGAGGGGCTTCATCGAAACATTAACTAACGATGTGTTTTTTTTTCAACCATGAAAACATATTCTAGCACAATTCAAAAACAAAATCAAGACTCCATAAAAGGGTATAATAGAACCCCTTTTGGTAAACTACACATGCAATGTTAATATATACGGACAAATCAAACGCCAATGACTTCTTCAGAACAAATAGGAATGGACAACAATGAAGGCAAATAACAAAACTAGCATGTCTCCTCATTTAGAAAGGAGTGGTTTTAAATAATATCTGCAAGGCATTGTGCAGGTCTGAGGGAGCTGAGAGTGTTCCAGCCAAGCACAGGATGTGAGCTCTGCCCAAGGAAACAGCAACACTTCCTGTTTTCGCCAAACGCATGCCAGCATATGCATGACTATGGAGCACAGACCTATGCTCTGCAAGACCTACTGTAATGGTGTAACATAATACACACAAAAAAGTTAGGATTTTATACACCACAAATAAGCAAAATTACCCATTTTTAAATTATTACTTAGTATTTTTTTTGGGTTCATCTGCATCATGTACAGAAATTCAGAGTGAGATGTTTTTGATGTTTTCACAAAAGATTAAGGAAAATCAATCCTCATGATACGATTCCTTACTGTAGGTAAAGAAATGTCATGGTTCTAATACACAAAATATGTCGGACACCAACTGCTATGCCTAATTTAATTAATAATACTTTGGCTTATACCACAATATCATTTAATCACTTAAGAAGATTTAAGTAACAATTAATAAGATCATGTGAGATATCAACTCACAAACAAGGATTTGAGATCATTACTAAGTGTTTAATTGAGTGACGCGTCACAGTGTGCACCAGAAAGCAATAGGAAAAGCTCAGGAGATAAATGTCTAGAGAGCTTGTTCCAGGTCAGTGTAGACAACATGATCTAAAGAAGATTTAACAGATTACTTGAATAGCTGGGATCAAAGGATTTGTAGCAGTTCAAAACGCACACCCATCATCTTTCATTCAACAAATACTGAGGAATACAGAGAAATATGTAGGAGAGTTGTCCATGTACTCATAAGCATTTGAGGTTTGAGAAATCAATACTTGATATGTATCCAAAGGTTCTGAAAGTAGGCCGCTGTTTTACTTATTGGTGAATTTAATCTCCGTTTTGAAGTCAATAGCCTGTGACCTCATTAGTACGGAGATTAACCTACTTCGTTTGCGATTCCTTCTACTGATCTTTTCAGTTCAGATCCATTGCCATTCATTGTTCTTTTGATGTCGGGAGTTGTTATTACAGTTTAGCTGACAGAAAAAAGCCATAATTCTGACATGACCTCACAGTGAACTTATGATACCAAATACGTAGGAACAGTAAATCAGAGAACCACAAATATGTGAGTGTTGTTAAATAGTTTCGATAAGTCGATCACCGAATGCCGTTCATACAGTTCAGCTCACTCAGCACGACGTTCGTGGTTTGACTTGTCGTGACTGTTTTCCGAGATGGCTCCTGTCTGTATACACAAAGTGAACTGTCTTTATAAAGCATCTTCTTATTAAACGGTCTGTACACTTGCAATACAAAGTTCTCAATGCTTTGTTTTGCATGTATGAGCCCTCATTATGTTACGGTGTTAGTGTGGGGCTATTTTGAGCCTTGTTAGTGGTATAAACTAGCGATTTATTTTTACTTAGTTAATGCCCCCATTACTAGCGTTATACGCTAAACAGTTTTTAGAGATAAAACTCTTTACATTCAATGATCATGAAAACAAATCTCAAAACGGTTGACTAGGCACCGGCGATGTTTTATTAGAACAAAGGTTCATTTTGCGCCGGAGTTCTCCTTTAAGTTGTCTGACACCCCTGTAGGCTGATATTATGCTCCACCAAACATAAATACACCTTCTGTAAAGCTGGTGATCAGCATGCAGTTAGTCACCACAGCCTCTTGTCCTCACTAGACTGAAAAGATGCTAAACATTTCCCTGATCATAGAAAACAAAATCATTCATAAAGGACACATTAATAGGCTAATATGGCCTCATTAACAATTCGTCAACCTGTGCTGAGAAACAAACAAAACCTTGACGTAATATTTAAATTGCCAGTGTGTGCTTAGGCTATAGAGCAGGAACACTAAGAGCTGGCATTCACAGTTTGTTCCGGACATGGGAAGTCCCTGTGCATTTCATGAAAGGGACATTCAGAGCTACAACCGCAGCTGTACTACAGCAGACACTAATGCCCCTCTTTCATGCTCAGCCCACTTCTGTGACGTCACACTTGGCCCAATTAACTTCCCCTCTCATTATCTTTATGCCTGAACATTCCACTTCAGGTTAAAGGCTTAAACCTTCACATAAACCAAACCAATGTGCAAGTTTTTCTTTAAGGTGAAGTTCAAAACAGGTCTCAAAAATTCCTTTGGGATAGTTTTACACACTAGGCAACTTCTATAACTTTTGAATACATTTGAATATTTACCACATTTCTTTGAATTTAAGACTTTTCTGGCTTAGACATCTTTGTTGCTGGGGGAGTAACTCCTAACTGGCTGGCAATAGGGCAGGCACTACTCTACATCGAGAGTATACTTAAAACACTAATGTCTGGGTCACCCCCAGACTGGCCACAGCAACAAACACCAATGGCTGTGACCGCTAGTCGAGTCTAACTAAACTGAGAGAGGCTTTAAAGGAGTCTATGCATAAATAGGGCACATGCACAGCTCGGCCACTCTTCTATGACCAGAAGAAAATATAACCCATTGTCAGACTTATACGACTTATTTCTTAATATCTTAAAAAAAAAGTATTTGTGTTGGCTGGATGCAGAGCCGATCCAGACCTCCCTGGGGCCTTAAGCGAAATTCTGTTAAGGGACCCTCCAACCTGACCCCTGAGCCATGTAACAAAACATTTGCCATTGCCACAGTCACACATGACACCCAACTGCTCCCACTACTATTCTCCCTCCCTTAGATGGTAGTAATGAAAATGCAATTCCTGATTTAAGAAAAATACATTAATACTGGAAAAAGCACATTCTTAATATCAAGAAGGGTTAGGGTTAGTACAAATTTAGTTATTGATATTAAAAATGCATCCTGTGAATGAATGAAAGCTAAAATGGCTTGCCATAGCACGTCTTTGTGTTTTAAATGATAAAAGCAGTACTGATGGTTATTATTTATGTGCATCCATATTGATTGTCTCTCCAGCAAATTAACATTTTAAATGCAATATAGCCTATAAATCAATAGTCAATATCAATACATTGCTTTCCATCTTGCAGTATTGCAGAGTTGTAACTAAACCTTGACTTGTACACTACTAGACACAATGAAAACATCGTCTTTTTTTAAAAGTATGTGCGCCTATAGGAGTGACATCACGCCCTTATTGCTGGAAACTGCGCGCGCATATGAACCATGAGATATGAACGCATGTTAACGCGCGACGCGGCCATACAGTTTGTAAACAAACACCGTTGCCCTTTGTCGTTTATCAAACGTAATAAACAGTTGTATTTCATCACTCTTACTTTTTTGTCAGGCACAAAGTCACAGAACACAGCCCAGGAAGTGCCGGAATTAGCAACAGACACAGAAAGACCAAAGATGCACTGCAGCTGCCCAGCTGGGTTAGACAGACAGACTAGAAAGAGATACACATCATCTTTGCGGACATCAAATTTGGAGAGGAGAGAACACACCTGATTGTGGTTCCCGCAATTCACTCTCTTGTTCTCTTTTCGTGAGCAGGAGTCCTTACAACATCTCACTGATGTTGTAAACTTTGATTGACGCGCTTTGACAAGTAATTTGCAGTGTGCGTATACACAGCTTATTATACCAACCCAATAGGGCTGATATCGGCTCTGGCTGGATGTGAACCTCGCCCCACTAATGTTACAGTCAGTTATTAACGTGAACTAAAACTAATAAATTATCTTGGATGAATTTTTTTTTTTACTTTTTTGTTGTTGAAATAACTGAAATACATACCTAAATTAAAATGAAAACTGAACATATAAAATTAAAATCTCATTAAAAATATTTATAAACGTATATAAACAATAGGCTACTAAAATAACACTGGAATACAACCAGGTAGCCTACACAGATCACTATTTTGACTTTTTAGTTGATGTCCTAAACAGAAAACCAAGAAATAACAATAATTATTAAATTAATTACTGTCTCTGTCACACTCTCTCTAAAAACACATATTTTACTGAAAGCTGGTTTGTTAAAAATGGTTATTTCACATTGATTTGTAATTGTATAATTGTGGCATTGACCAATATCAAGTTTAGCACTACACGGTATACGTCCAAGTTGTCTCCTTTGAAGTTGTAATTTATTTTTTTATTATATTGTGTGTACTGTCTTGTCTGTCTGTTTGTTTTTATCTGGACCGGTGAGTCTGTAATAAAGTTTATTATTATTATTATTATTATTATTATTATCAAACCGATGTAACACCCTGCATCAACAAATGTGGGAAGAATATTCACCCAATGAATCAACAGTAGACTGTCGGCATTATATAACAAATTATTAAGAACAACTCCCACAAACAGTGAAAGGTCATGTTTTGACTGAGCTAGTCCTGGGAAAAGGGAACACATGATCTCATCTGTTTTCGGAGTAGTCTAGCCGTTAGTAAACAACACTTTGTTTCCTAAAAGTAGCTAGTCTACATTTCTGAAGTGATTTAAACCCATACATTTAGATGTCACTATTTATCCCACCATTAATGCTAGGCTACTGGTCATAGTTAAAGGGAAAGCCCTATAGGGAAGCCTTGTTAGACCGGCTCGTATAAGAAATAATGAGTTTCCCTTGATTATGTGAATCGGATCAGCCTGACCGCATGCTGAGATTTCCCAAACGCTTGTGTAGCCTAACTTACAAAATATCTGCAGCATGTTATGTTGCAAACGTGAACAACATCTACATTTTTAAATAAAACATACAATGCTGCATGCAAGCAAAACAAATCACTGCTGTAAAAACAGAATGATTTAAAGTAACGTTACCACTACATGTCCCCATGCATTGCTTACCTTAGGATGAATCTTTCAGTTGTCAGTCCGTTATAGGAATAACAGCTTCACGCACAACCAAGCGCAATATCTTCCTATGCGTCCACATTTGTCGCATATAATATAAGAAATAATAGCTTCCAGAATCATAAGAAATAAAGACAGTAATATGTCGAGGAAAGCGGTTTACACTCTAATTACCATCAGCTGGTCGGACTGGGCGCCGTGGCTCTCTGGAGAAGCGCCATTTGACTGCGCCTAGAGGCGCGCGGCTGAGACGCGACCAATGTGTTGTTGAAAGATCCGCGCTTACGGGCGCCCTCTGCTGACTCGACGCGAATAATGATGTAGGTGTACGTCAGACACGCGTAAAGTGCCATCTGCTGGTTTTCATCGTGAGCATCATCGTGCATAGAGCTATCCTAATTTGACCTGTGCACGACACATTATAACAGCACCAAAACGCAAAATTCATGCAGTTAATGTAAATTAAAGTTCTAGTTTGGGTCACATTGAAATCGCTTTGACAGAATATAATTATGGGACAAAATCATTTTGTGTTAGAATAAAACAACAACAACAACATATTTTTCTCGTTCTTTTGTGCACACTTATTATACCAACCCCAAAATTTGTTGTGAACTTAAAAATAAATTAATTGTAAACTGAAATAAATATATAAATACATAATAACAATTATGTATTAATAAAAATAAATACAATGTGTAAATAGGCCTACAACATATAGTTGTTTCTGTATATTTGTCTTCAGCTATCTATGGACTCTAAATTCTAGAATGTCGTGAGACATTATCTTACTATGAATGTAAAAATAAAATACCTTTAATTTAATTCATACATGATTAAAGCTATAATGATGATCAAACCAAAACAAACAATTTAAATATTTACAGTGTGGATATGTACGTAATAAAACTATGCAATCTGAGAGATTTCCATATTTTGTTGTGTCATTATTACCATTGACTCCCACTAGATGTCAGTGTGAGACTTACAAGCTTCCACAGTGGCAACGTCACAAAAAATGTAATTCATTCTGCCATGAAAACAGTGCACTTGTCTAGACCGCAGAACATGCCAGGACATGTTACAACGTATTATGTTTTGGAGTTCTGTATAATAATCTACATGGAAATCTGATGTTTGGAAATGATGTCCTAAGCATGTAACCTAACGTTACAGCATTGTGCAGAAGACCGAAAACTGTTAGCCTACACTTATTAATTCCTTACATTTTGATTCATTATCAATTTTGCAAACTAATTGATAATGTCATGTTAGAATGTTCAACTGGATATACTAAAAATACGTATGGCATAATGGCTCTGTTTCTATCACACAGACAAGATCTACAGATCTAGTTCACTTTAAAGCAGTAGAAAAACATATTTGTTACACATGTGTATAAGGGACATGTGTAAAAATGTGTATACAGCCTAACATATCATTCATTCAATATATAATAGAAAAACACTCACCATGTCTAAGGCAAATTCAGTGCTAGTATAAGTACATTTATATTGAGCAGTGGAAGAAAAGAGCTGCTAGGAGAGACTGAAAATATCAAGCATCAGCTTTCTTGGTGAAAAAATGTCGAGGAGCACAGCAGGTCAGATATTGCCTTTTGGTTTTGGTGTTTACCTTTGCACTCAATGTAGCCCAGGGCAAGTCACTATGGCAACTTCCTTGCACCAGGAAGGGGATAATTGCAGTTCGGAATTCCAAATGGATGGTGTGCCTTGTTGAAGGTGATAGTTTTGTGCTGCTCATTCAGATACTGCAATCTGTCTGACTAAAGAAAACAGTCACATATCGACCTGGTTCCTGCAGTGGGTTTCTGTGGTCATTTGTTGCAAATCTGTGGATTTGCTTTAGTATTGGCTTTAGTACAACAAAGCTGCCATGCTTTATGTCATGAGAAGACGATGGGATTTTGTTTGAAATTGTTAGTCCAAGTCATATTTTTAGAACTATTTGCATTTTCCCTCTTTGGCTCCAGTATGACTTTGAGATAAATTCTCTACTTTGATCTGTCAGCTTTTATCCTGCCTGCAAATGTTATAGTGTGTGATAAAGCTATGAAAAGCACAGGCTATTTACAACAGAAATCACCTTAGAAAAAAAGCAAGTGAGAAAGACTACGGTGAACTGAAGTGGTTCTAGAATTTCAGTCATTGCAATAGGACCACTATCTTCAAATATGATTGACAATAGCATACAGTTTGTATTGGCGGTATTTTTCCGTTCTGGGTGAGAACTCCCTGCCCATCCATGCAGTCTGTGAGTTTCACGACTAACACTGTTTCAGCTTTGATCGCCTCGGTAAACACAAAATAAACGGGACGTTAACATTTAAGCATTTTATAGTTGTCGGCTTTGTTGCATTACATTTACTTCACCAGGAGATGGTGCTGCAATTTGTATCTGAATAAAGCTTTGAGTAATGAACCATTTTTGACACAATAAGTATCAGAAAGCAATAATGCTTCGAAACGTTTCATTTGGCCATCACTAACTATTGGATATGACAATGTTGATATTGGCGGAATAGATCTGCTACACAAGTACTGCACTTGCAATAGCCAATACATACATGACTGCTGTGAGCTAGCATGCTTCTGCTGAACAATATAGCATACAAGAATTACCCATAGAAGATCTGTACAGGTGGAACTGGGGGAGATGGAGGATTTCTGAAAATGCGATACAGCAAATGCTGACCAAGTATTTAAAGGTTGATCGGCGAGCTCAATGGCAAGTGATACAGCAGGAACCAATCAGCTTTGCCCAACACAGAATGATGCGATCGCAAGCAGATTGAGGTAAGAACCTATCAGCCTGCGCCATCTAGAGTTTCACGACAGAACTTTATGTATTTCATGCCATATTTCACTTTTTTTTTTTGTTTTGTTTGGTGAGTAGCGATGTAATAAGGTGGGACCTGATCCCCCTGTCTTGGTTTATTTTGCAATAATTACTGGCAGACTAAACATATCCCTCATATATATCTGTCCTTCTAAATATGATGTAAAATATCTCATACATTCATACCTATGTTCATCACTGGCTGGATTCCTTAGTCCTCCTGGCTCTGCTATCGTTCTCTCAAAGAAGATGGAAGAGGGTTAGATAAGGGCTAGAGATGCAGAACATCCATGTCATTTACCTGCTGACCCCTTTGTTTTGTTAGGCACACCATGCCCATTACAATTTCATTACATGCAGCCAATACATCTTTTTAAAATCTTGATTAAATCTTCATGCTTGAGCTAACCGGAGGCACTGATCCATCTAGCTGTCTTCTCTGCTCCTACTTTAACCTCTGGGGTTGTGTGCACAGGGCCATTCTCTGTGCAGTCCAATGAACCCTTTTGACACTAATTGAATTACTGGAAAGAGTGCAAAGCCATGTGACCTCTTAATGTTACGGTCATTAGAGAAGATAAGAACTGATTTTTGATCACACATACAGTATTTGTGAAACTTTTCAACTGATCCAAATAGGCAGAGGACCTGAGGGTGAACCGCTCTGCCAAATTCAACACGAGGAGTCTCTTTTCATCTCAAAAGTCGTGATTACAGGACTGCATGAGACCAGCAGCTTGAATCTGCTATCCATCACCCAGCCTGACATCGGACCACTGCAGGCCATTCAATCCCAGTGTCCCTTTCCTCTTTCCTGCACTATAACCATACATCTCTCCCTCCCTTCTTTCTCCACCTGGTCTGAACTAATGAACCCCTTAGGTCAAGGGTGACAGTAGGGGCACTGTTGTCAGTCCGACAACGTCCAGATGATTCCACTATAGTTCCCCTCCTATCATCCTACTTATTTCTGTCCTGGTGGACTTTGATTAAACTAGGTGACATTACCTCACCATTGTTGTTGTTTCATTCGAACTCAAGCAGTTGTATGACTTCACTCAGCTGGCTGTGGTTTTCCTTGCCATTGTATACCCAGAGCCCCAGACCTCTATTTCCTGGAATAATTAATGACATAACCAGGAGCAACCTTGTTATTTACTAGATGAACAGGGCCGGTGACAGACATCAGGGGAGAGAATTAGAAGGCCCGTGTGTGTGGATTTGTTACAAGCCGTAACGCTTCTTTCCACGGCCCAGCTGCAGTTCTTCTCCCAGCGGAAACCAACCGGACTGTGTCCATCACTTCAGGTGGAAGTGATTCCATTAGCAGCTGTAAGGCTAATGCCTTGTTCCCCCTGCAGACTAGAGGGGTTGTGTAAGAGTCCTACATTAGCTCCTGAGGGCCCAGGAGGTCCTTTTAAATATCAGAATCTGGACCTATCAGAAAACGTCCAAGACTTGAAGACGAGTGGTTTACACAATACACACAGAGACTATTAAATGAATTGAAGAAATAAAGGGTGAAATGTATTTGATTTGGTAACACTTTACAATAAGGTTTCATATGTTAACAGTAGTGAACTACATTAGTTAACATTAAATACATTTTTTTTCTGCTGCATTTATCAATCTTATGTTAATCTCAAAATTTACTAATACATTTTTTAAGATCTAACATTGTATCTGTTCTTAATGCACTTGTGAAGCATGAACATTTTTAACATTAACAAAGTTAAATGCTATACAAATCTATTGCTCATTGTTAGTTTGTGTTAGTTAATGCGTTAAATGTTAATGAATATGATAAGGATAATGATAAGGCTTATTGTAAAGTGTTACAGAGTTTTTAGTTTCAGTTTATTTATTTGAATATAAATATATACTGGCCCAATTAATCAGGTTCGTTTCAGGTATTAAACGATGTAAAGTATTTGACGGGAATTAGTTGCTGTACTTAAAGGAGAACTCTGAGTTAATTTTAACATTGAGCTCATTTTTTTTGTTCATTTTTGTCTGTCTGTCAGTCTGACAAAAACGTCAAAAATCGGTGTTGCCTACACCGTTTTATCCTCTTCTTAAAATTCGCACCCTGTTGACTTCAATGGGGCATGTTCTAAACCCACTTTTAGCCTCTTAACATCCTTGAATTGTCATTACAAGTGCACAGCCATGTGAGTGGTGTTATTAAGAGTGACCACGGTCAATCTGACTGCAGTAGATGTGAAAGATATTAATAAAAATGATTTTAATTCAGCTAGCTCACATACCTGTATTTACTTCCTGTTTTCGGTCGAAGTCCACAGTAGTCGATTGTCGAGTTCGCGCGAATCTATGTTCTCTTTCATAGGTTTACTCAAAGCTGTGCTAAGACACAGTGGGAACGAAATACCAAACTCGCCAAGCTAAGCGTATAGTACGATGACCAGATAACTTAAAGTACTTGACTGGTTCAAGCAGACAAAACATGGGAACCTGTAGCCATGTATACATTCGATATACACTCACCTATTATTAAGTGATAATATTATTAGGATTATTAGTGTATATTCTACAATATATGGCGTAAAAACATCTGAGTGCTGCCCTCTTCAGGTTGAACAGTGGCTACTGCAGTTGAATTTCCTATTGGATGTTTGCGGTTTTCAAAGCATTTTTGAAGCCACAACACGCACAACCTTGAGGTGGGTGGGCTATAACAGCAGAAGACCCCACTGGATACCACGCATCTCCACTACAAATAGGAAACTGAGGCTACAATTTGTAAGAGCTCAACAAAATTGGACAGTTGTTGCCTGGTCTGATGAGTCTCGATTTCTGTTGAGATATTCAGATGGTAGAGTCAGAATTTGGCATAAACAGAATGAGAACATGGATCCATCATGCCTTGTTACCACTGTGCAGGCTGGTGTTGATGGTGTAATGGTGTGGGGGATGTTTTCTCGGCACACTTTAGGCCCCTTAGTGTCAATTGGGCATCGTTTAAATGCCACGACCTGCCAGAGCATTGTTTCTGACCATGTCCATCCCTTTATGGCCACCATGTACCCATCCTCTGATGGCTACATGACAATGAGTTCACTGTACTAAAATGGCCCCCACAGTCACCAGATCTCAACCCAATAGAGCACATTTGAGACGTGGAGGAACGGGAGCTTCAGGCCCTGGATGTGCATCACACTAATCTCCATCAACTTCAAGATGCTATCCTATCAATATGGGCCAACATTTCTAAAGAATTCTTTCAGCACCTTGTTGAATCAATTCCACGTAGAATTAAGGCAGTTCTGTGTTACAGTATTTATTCTCCCGAGTCTTTCTGGTAGAACTAATAAACATGTTGTTGGTTTAGATGCAATGATAAGTTTATTTAGCTCTTCCTGTCCTATAGTTGTAAAGTGGTGTAATTGTACTTGAAGGGCGATAATTGAGGCTGAATCATCAGCCACCATAAAAGATCAAGTGGTATTGGAATTGGTGACTTGTAAATTGTAATGGATTCATTTTCACTGTATCTGTACTTTTACTCAAGTATGGTCTTCAGGTACTCTTTACGGCTTTAGTATCAGACTGGGAAAATGATATCATTGTCCCCAGAGGAAGAAGAAATACTGTCTATGTGAAATAAATAATTAAATAATGCTCAGACTTCAGTTTAGGCGACTCATGGAGCGGAATCCAGATCCCTGCATAGATCATTTCATTTTACTGTATGTGTAATGTTCAGAGTAGGTGTCATTCTCATGTTTTGTCATTACAGTGAATATTACTGTCCTACTGTTGATTAGGTGCCCTAAATTATTCATGGCACATTTGTAATTTCTTTTTTTATTTAGTTTGATATAATAAAAGTCCCACAATTTCTAATATAAAAGTCCCACAATTTCTAAATGACATTATCAAATAATCAATATATTACTCAAATTCAACTATTTTTTACCTCCATAAACTGAATGGACAATCAGGTGTGTTTGCATTGTCTGTAATGTTGTCATAGAGTGTATTTCACAGTGTGTATGTGTGTGTACACTTGAAGGAAGGAAGCAGGGTTTATAAAGTGACAGGCTGGTTTGTTAATAAGCAAAAGACAGAGTCAGTGGAGTGACGCTGAGCACTGCAGACAGATCCTTCTGAAGCCAGATATTTTCTGAGCAGAAATATCTCTCTGGGCAAGCTTGTGTCATGCATTGTGTGCTCATAATGCAAATGCGGACTGATCCCATTGTCGCTTTGCTTCGCATCGCAGACTCTCGGACCACTTTGTGAATAGATGGGGATGTGGATGCTAACAGGTCATGTTGGCCTCTCTATCCTTTCTGTATGCTTTGAGTGGGAGAATGGATAGATAAATTAATTAAATATGTAGCAGGAATATGAATGCCTTTAATTCTTTATGAAAGATATCAAAACAATACTAATCAATGTAGAAAAATATTGGTCTCTTAAAGCGCTTTCCTTTAACTTACGTAATTGCTGATTACTAATATCTGGGACTGCAGCACCACCTCCCCACAACAACCTTCTGCTCAGTCCTTCATCACTACATTTTTTTATGTTGGCTATTTCATTTTTGATTATTGAGATCGGCAGCCAAAAATAATACACAAAATAAAACAAACAGAATAAACAATATTAAAAACACTTACAATTCATTGACTTATCCCCCATTTTTTTGCAATACCAGTGTATTGCTCTTCGAAAAGTCAATGAAGGCCATGGCAACCCTGATGAAACTCTAAACAAGACACAATGACGTGCTGAGGATATTCAATCCAGTGTAAATCTTAAAGCATCCAAGGAAGAAGACAAGCTTAACCAGTAGAGCATTGCACAAACAACACCAAGGCCATCAGTTTGATTCCCAGGGAATGCATGTAATGATAGAATGCATACCTTCAATGCAATATGTGATTTTGGATAAAGCGTCTTCTAAATGTAAATGTAACACAATTGAATTTCCCTGCAGAGTCAAAAGAGAAATAAGGCTACTTACTGATTTCTCATATCTTGAAAATTACATATAACCTATTTAGTTTTAAACAAGTTTTAAAATTAATGGCAAGCTGATTGTTATTAGGATAAGTTGCAGCTTTATGTCTGTTTTCGACAGACTTTGACAGCCTGATTCAGGATTTTTGCTATTGTCTTCTTTCCCCATCAACGTTCTGCATATAGATCTTAATCCTTCTCTAGTGTTGATACAGCTGAGCTTTTGTCTCTGTTCTCCCACATTACATAAAGACCACATGACCACTGAACTGTTACAAGGACTTTGAAAGATCTGCCAGTCAAAATGTTATAAGCTTCCTGCATATGACAAGTTCATTGCACGCATCCGTCACTTTCGTGGAGATTTCTGACAAACCTACAGCTTCTAAAACTCAAAAGACTGCCACATGAAACTATAATACTATAATACTATAACACAAAAAAACTATAAGAAAGCCACATGAAATTATAACACATTTCATACCATTTCTTGTTCTAATGATCTAATAAAACACTTTTAAACACTGTAATATTGTAAAATATTATTACAATTTTAAAGTTTAAAACAGTTGAGCTGTTGATTAATTTTGTAAAGTGTTTTTTTTTTTTCAGGATTCTTTGATAGGACGTTCACAAGAAGTATTTGAAATAAATTTATTTGAAATAGAAATCTTCTGTTTGTCATAATAAATGTCTTTACTGACACTTTTGACCACTGCATCCTGCTGGAAAAACACATTTTTGAAAGGTAGTGTATATAAAAATTATAACAATGTTTATACAGTATATTAACCAGCATAATTAACCAAATATTTATTAGTATTTGGTTTGTCCCACTTTTGCTGACATTATCCCACAAGTTTGTACAAAACCTGATGATCCATGTTGTGGTTGAAAGTAAAAAAGTTAATCATCAAAGAGAGAAAAAAAATCATCTAGGCTATAACGTCACCATAGTGAAAAATAAATTGGCAATATAAGACAAAGTCATTATTTTGATAAATGATTTCACTATTACCTTTTTATTTTATAAACATGGAGGGAGAAACTGGCTTCCTGTTCATTTCAAGGTATAAATAAGATTTCCAATCTCAGATTTTTATAGTGGTCTCAGGAGGTCCTAATGAAACAAAACCCTTCCTATGGGTCATTATATCTTTACTCCTCATGCCTACTATTATCACAAATCTTGAAGGTCATCAAGACTAGTGACAGGCTAGTCGTGTGTTTGTGTGTATGTGTGCGTGTCTGCGGTCTGGCTCATGGTCAGAGGCATCAGGAAGCGGATGAGTCAGGTAATGAGAAGGAGAGTGAGGAATGCTGAAACACGTCTCTGAGATCGATGTCATCAGTCTCACACAAAGGCTTGTGCACAGTCTAGCCCGAGGCTTAGGCTAAAAGCCTGGAAAAAACACACATGGCTGGCCAAACTTTATCTCGAGGCAGCCTCCCTGTCTTTGTCACCTCACCCGTAGCCCTCAGCGCTGCAAAAAAACCAAGGCATCGACTCAAAGGAGCTCCATTTTCTCTGCGCATAAACGGTAACTGAGACAGCCCCACTGAGCTCTTAAGAAACGGAAATGTGGCATTGTGGAGTTTCTTCTATTCAATTATTCACGCACAGCCCCTGGCCACTGCTGCCATTTACAACGGCAGTCATCTCTTCAAAGCTACACTGGGGCTGGGCGAGATCCTGTTTCTGAGACTGAGGAGTGTGTGAAGGGAGTGGAGCTCACCTTCAACTCCCTCCTCTGTCTTGCTCGATCTCCCTCTATACAAAGTAGTCACTCCAGGGCTTGGCCCATTCAACTCAGCAACATGATACAAATGTGGAACAGACAAAAAGGACTGAAAAAGAAATGGCATACTGTACTCTATCAACAGCATTTGAGTCAGTGTATAGGGGTTTGGGCTCCGAATCATAAATTAAACGCAAGGTTAAACCGAAGGCTGAGTCAAATCCTGCATAACCTAAATAGTGTATAACACAATTCATAAGTTTGTGGTCACTAAAGTTTGTAAAGCTTTTTAAAGAAGTCTTTACGAAGACTGTATTTATTAGATCAAAAATACGCTGTCAAATCTTTTAAATGATGGAGATCGCTGTCAAATATGTCCCTGGACAAGTAACGTTGCGCCGAATTGACAAAAGGAACGACGTTTCCTTACCAAATTTTCAGTAGTAGCGCGTTACACTACTTTTTTACCCAAAAAAAGTAGTCACGTCACGTCAACCCCTGGACAAGTAACGTTGCGCCAAATTGAAAAAGGATACGTTTCGTTACCAAATTTTCAGTAGTAGCACGTTACACTACTTTTTTACCTGAAAAAGTCACGTCACGTCAGGTCAAACGCGTTACACACAACACTGCACAGGACTAAATAGGGAGCAAATAAAAGAGGGTAAGAAACAAAGCAAGAGGGGGGGGGGATTAATCATTTATCAGGTAACAAGATGGGAGGGGCTAGACAATTGACAGGAGAGCACATGGCACAAGGAATACAAGACAAACCATGTGCTCAAAATGATCCAGACTAAACAAAGGACAAACTGGGAATGTCAGAACTCTGTTACCAACCAGAATATAACCCAGACAGAAGTGACTGAACCCTGACAATAATATATATTTAAAAATGGTACCAAAAAGTGCTCTCAAAGCACATGATAGTGCGAAAAAAGAAGTAAAATTGTTATTCTCTGAAAAATATTCCCCTCTTTCATGGCAATCTCATTCAGAAAGATCCAACCAAACTTTGACCCGTCTAATCAAAACCAATTTTACAATAACATTATCAAACTTGCCTTGAATATTTAAGTGAATATGAGTTTTGAGTGTTAATTGTATTTAAATTCACATTAGGTATTTTACATTAGGAGCCTGAATGTCATAATCAACTCACAAATGAAAAACATCACAAGCAAGTTATCAAACAAAATCCAGCAATACGTACAATACCACAACGCTAAATAGAGCAAAGTACATTAGTACAAAAGCTTGAAAGCTCATTTCTGTCACATAGGAAAAAAAGATTATGATATATACCACAATTATGGTATAAGTATTAGATAAAATGTCATTTAGGAAATAAACTGGCCATAATTACGGGATAAAAAGTCAAAATAATGACATACTAAGTCATTATGAGATAAAGCATAAACTGACAAACACATAAGTCATAATTATGGCATTAAAAGAATGAAATTATGTCAAAAAGTCAAAGTTGAAAATTATTACCATTTACCGTAATTACGACTTTTTATGTCATATAATTATAACTTAGTATGTCAGTTTAGACTTTATCTCATAATAATAACTTAGTATGTCATAATTTAGACTGTCATGATTAGACTTGGCATATTATGACTTGGTATCTCATAAATTAGGCCATGCTGATTATGATTTTCCAAATGATTTAATTTTTTATTATGTGACATAAATGAGCTTCCTATGATGACAACATCTTCAATCATTTAAACATTTTAAAGTTTAGCCTTAGGAAAAGTAATATAATAGAAAATGAGTTTAAAAAATGCCAGACCAGAGTGCTGTTTTGGTATGTTGGCTAGGGGGCAAGAAATGAAACTGCAGGTTCTTCAGCAAGACTTCTTCCACTGATCGGAATATCAGAGTGATTTAGCCCCAAACCGACCCCGTACTAACATTAACCGCAACTGACCTCGCTGACATACACTCATACAAATCCCTGCACCTATAATGTCAGAGAGGAGAGAATCAAGCTTTATGTTACCATATGTGACAGTTACCCTACATTATCCACCGGAGGCTTGCGTGTAAGAGATGTGACCTGGGGCACGGTGGTTGCGTGACCCTGTCAGTGTGGTTCCCCCGTGTCCATGCCCACAGCGGAGGTAAGCGCCATTAAGCACTGAACCACACACTCCTCCTCTATGCCCTCAGGTAAGCTAGTGCACACACACACACACACACACACGGTACCCATACATTCTCTCTCGCTTCATGACAACAGTCATTCAGGCCAGTGGTTTCACGACGTCGCACAAGATTACTACAGCAAGTGAGACAGACGCTGCGTGCCTGAAGAGGAGCTGTGGTCCCCGTTACCCCACATTGGCTCATCCACACTTTAGAGTTCAGTAAAAAAAAAAACGAGCCCTATGGCCTGCATATGAAATTCTATGTTTGCCTCAGTGCAGAATCATTAATGCAGAACTCATCAGATGGACAGATGACATTAGGTGTGCATTAGCTTAATTGCTAGAACTCTATATAGAGCATGTCAAATAATATCTGTACTAAAAACAGTGAGTACAGTAATGCAAACTTATATACCATTAGATGCATTTCATGATTAAATATTCATGTTCTACATTTATATGTCTTCACTAAGGTGCACTTTGGTTTCTGCTCTAGATACACTCGAGGAATTGATGTAAACAACATAAGGTAAGATGGATTTCTGGGAACATAACTATGGACCTGGGAATACATTAGAATATGTTTGAACATGTTTTTGGATGTGCCTGTCTCATGTTCGTAGCTGGCACACATCAACATCATATGGAGCTTCAAAAATCACTTACATTTTTCATGCTCTTAAATATTATATATATTTGTGGTCAGCAAGATTTTTTTTAAAGAAATGAATTTATCAAGGATGCATGAAATATTAATCTGCCAAGGGTGCATGATCAGAATCTTGAAAAAAAAGACAAAAGTATTAGCACCAAATCATTAGAATGATTTCAGAAGGATCATGTGATGGCTGCTGAAAATTCAGTTTTGCTATTACTGGAAAGAAAATTACATATTAAAATATATTAAAATTAAAAAGTTATTTTAAAATGTTAGTATTATTTCACAATGTTACTATATACAGCACATAATTGAAAAAAAGTAACTAAGAAACTAAAACAACTACAAGCAACCTCCCACAATAAAAAATCATGATTATTGAGTCATTTTGTATGTTGAGAGGAAAGTAGAGGCCTGGTTTCGGGAAATTGTGTGCTTATATATTGATCAGAGAAACCAGAGAACACAGTTCACAATTTCACATACAGAAAGACCAGCCATGGCTTTAAAGAAGCACAGACTGAGCTCAGTTACAACTCAAAAGGCATGTCAACTGTTTTAGTAATAATACGATAATGACATACAGTATATGACACTGGCATGGCCATTAATACAGTACATGGCGGCTGATTAGAGCGACGATGCAGTGCTGTTTTCTATAGACCATTTTGCAAGATGTAAACAACACTGGTCCAGAAGCACTTCCTGTTTCAGTTTTTTAACACTACATAAAAGCTGGGATAAAATACAACCGACAGAACATATAAATCTGAATCAAAAAGTTAAACAAACATCTTTACGATGTTTTCTTTACATGTGAAATAAAGAAAACAGTTACAAACTGAAACAGGAAGTGTTTCTGGACCAGTGTTGTTTACATCTTGCAAAATGGTCTATAAAAAACAGCAAGATGTGCAAAACTGAATTTTGAATACATTGTCATTGTTATTCTCTCACTGATTCTCTAACTGATGTGCTCTAGAGATTCATGGGACATGCATCACAGTGACTGTGCTTGCTGACTGTGAGGAACTCATACATATCCACAGACATAATGAACACGTCTGATACCCACAAATAAATAATACTGAGGAGAATTCACATGAGCTGATACCTCATTCTACTTCCTTCTCCGCCTCTGACGGCATGAATTTAAATAGATGAACACATCGCATACACTCAAAAAATTACTTCATGAGAAATATCAGGATTGTTTTTTTGTATAATCTCACTGAAGACTGACCCAGAGCAAAGTCATTAGGGGGCAATACGTGTGGCCAGTGGTCTGCTGGCATATTACAATAAGTCATTGGGCGACTGTACACTCATTTGATGCCTGCAGGTCTCTATTGGGGGTGATGAATAGCTACAGACTGACTTTAATAATCTCGCAGTGGGAGGCCTGCAGCTCATGCGCATCTCACTACCAGACACTCCAAGTGCTTTTTTGAGCCACTCATTTAATACAGCACAGAGACAATTTGAAGCAATTTGTCACCGAAATCCAAGATATGCAAGGGGAGGGTGCCATGTGCTTAAAGGCATTAATGAGAGCGGTCACATCCATCTTAAGGTTGCTTATTTCTGCACAGTTGTGTTAATGAGGAAAAGGCATCCAGCATGCTGACATATGTGATACATTGGAGTGGGAATATTTAATGTCGAGTAATTGGTTCAGCAGATGTCCTCAATGCAGTGTGTTGGTGTCCACATACACAGTCATACTACTAATGAGATTATGGATTTTTCCTCTCTATATAAAAACCAACATTCACAGTAATCTAAACCTTTCTGATGACTATTTTTTGTTGCTATTATTTATTATGATCCTCAACCAGATTTAACATTTAATTCTACATAAGCAGGTTCCATTGGGTATTAAATCTTGCCTTGACAAAACAACAAAATAAATTGTGACATAAAATAAAAATAGTGACTATCAAAAGTGTAACACAATGAATCACACATTTAAACTCATAAATGAATCCTGCATTCAATGTTTTCAAGGTTTCACATTCGTAAACCGTTTTTTGCATCTTTGCGATGTCAATATAATTTAATGAATGAACACAGTATGTTATCTGTTTAAATGATGGCTTGACTCCCTTGCGCATCAGTTTGGCTCATAGAAGTGACTTTCAAATTAACGTGATTCTCCCGCTGAAACAAAATACAATGGATGAAAGTTTCTGTGACTGTCAAAAGCATGTGAATATTTCATGAAGCAGGCGCTCATTGTTTTAAAAAAAAAAAAATCTAGAAAAACAGTTATTTTAAAAGTTCAACTTATTTTAACAACCAATTGTGCAAAAGACGCTCAAACACGTCTGGATCATGTTTAGATTAAAACAATACAAAAGCAGCACACTGGAATGCAAAACTTCACAAATAATGCATTTAGATATTTAAAAACGTGACCAGAGAATTAGAAAAAAATGCAAGGTCTTGAGACGTGCTTATTTTAACTTGAGTGCCGCGTTTTTAGAAACGTAAAAGACATGAGTGCAACAGTTAAAGATGTCCGGCTAGCGCATGTTTACATAGATAAACAATGGAAAAGTAGAGAAGCTGCAAAAGCTCAGCTGCTAACTCAGAGCATAGGCTGTATGTTTTGAGTGATCTGGAAATAGGAATTACAATGAGAAAACGAGACTCATTTTTCATGTATTTATTTATTGCAAAGAATACATGCTGGCACACAGAGCATTAGTCATAAAGTAGCAGCATGGTTATGATGGAGTAACTTAGGCCACAATGTGATGGGAGCTGTTTTTGTTATTGCCCAATTTGTTTTATGATTCATAATGCAATAAACTTTTATAGCAGAATAATGAACATGACTTACAAAGTGATGATAGACCATGAGGGATCATTTTAACACAGGCGACAGTAGGGCATTGCACACAGCCAAATATTTAGCCAGTCTGATTTTCACCCATGCCTCTTGTTTTCATTAAATAAACCCTAACTAGCCGAGAACTTGGATGACAACTCCCATGAGTTTATTTAGCGCGCACGCACACACGTCTCACACACACACACACATTTTGTTCTCATAATGGAAGGCATACCCGAACCACACACAGACACAAATTCAGACAAACCACAGAGTCAAGACAGAGGGAATGGAAGCACTGAGCAGACAGCTTATTTATTAATCCTATAAAGCCCATAAACCTAAAAGACAATGTCTGTTAATGTGGACCTTGTATTCATAGATTACACACATGAAATCATTGGGAATAAGGGGCCAAGTCCCCCGAAGGGGAATTGCATTAGGTGAATTTTTCAGTCCAGCTCTCGGGCAGCATCTCCTTAATCACAGCACAGGTTACACAGTGGCATAGTGTGTTAAAAGGTTATGTCTCAGTCTCATGGAACAGCTGTCTAGTCATTTGTGAAACGCATAGGGCCTCATTCAATCTGCATTAATGTATGTGTCTTAATGAGCGCTGGACATGCTAATGATAGCTTGGTTACAGACCCAGATCCATTATCTAAGTGCATTTTACAGGCATCTGCAGCTGGGACCAAACCATTAACACACTGCTAATTTGAAATTGTGTAATGCTGATGCACAGGTCGTGCCTATTACAAAGACACTGGTACTGTGCTTTTAATTATTTGTTGTGGAAAGGATCTCTGACAGTTTCAGAATGACTTTTTAAATGGTTAAATCATTTTAAATTGATAGTTATTTAACCTCAGTAAGTGCGATACACTGAAGTGATAGGAAGACAATTTACATTAAATTGAAAAAAATCCAAAACTATAGCAAATTACAAACATATTAAGATTTTCTGATTTTCTGATCATTAGGTGATGTTGCAGATTACATTATATTTAATTGCAATCATGGCGAAGGTTTGTCTTAGGACAGAGCGTTGCAGAGATACAGCCTGACTTCGTTTCCCCCCCCCCCACTTTGACTGTTATTTCAGTAATGTGGCAAAACTTAAAAATCAATTCAATAACTTTTGTGAAGCATGGTCTGAACATCATATAAGTCAAATATGGACAAGAAGTTGGAGGAGTGCAATTTCAAATGAAAACAACAACTCAGGATGATTAGTGAAAGCAGACGAGGAAGGAACGGTTTTCTACGCCAAACAGTTTAAAGGTTATAATCAGTAGAATACGTCCTATTTTGAGATGATGGCTTGAGGGCTTGACTGGGAAATATTTCACCACTGGGTTGGCATAGACTAGCAGAGGTAGCATTTCGTTTACAGAAAAACAATAGGGGCTGTGCACCTTTTGTGACCCTTTAGCGCTTGGCCCTTCACAAACTTGAAGAGATATTTTGAATATCCAGTTTAAAGAGGAGCTGCCTGAGGGCAGAGAGCAGAAATGAGCCACTGATTAGGGAGAGCCTCCGCACAGGCTGCATGAGGTCATTTCCTCATCTACTCTCCAAGGATGTTCAAACCTTTCACTCATTCTCTCATATTAAATATATATCGGGCGATGAGAAGGCACTACATTCTGCTAAAAGTGTAGGGTAAAGAGTAAACCCGTTGCGTCAAAATTATTAAGTAGCCTAAATAAACTTTATGCTTAATTGAACTAATTAAGTTATGTGAACTTGACAATTCCACATTACCTAATTGTTTTGATTAAGCATGAAGTTTATCCCCGTCCTTCGAATAAGACGGTAAACCGAGGCCACTCCCAGGATGTCTTTCGAATTATTATTACTATTGTTATTATTATTCCCTTAATAATTTTAAGGCAACAGGTTTCCTCATTTTTCTTTAAGTCAACTGATCACTTAAATCTCATTCAAGTGATTTGTGCTTTGCTTTATCTAGATCATATACTAGGGAATAAACAGACTCTGAGGCTGTATCTTCAATAATTGTAAATATCGGTTCTGGGAATGTTTTTTGCATGCTTCATTTCCAGAGTGACAATGTTGCTGAACCAGAAGGAGAGGATGTAGATTAGGCAAGGGTCTTTTGGGACAAAAAGGTAAGGAGATAAGCCAGCCAAAGGAGGCTAAACACTGGGGATCTGCTCTGTTGGTGGAGGAGCATCCAAGCTCCTGCAGTACCAGGCAACACAGGCACTCAGATAATAGGGACTACTGTTTGGACTAGGGGTGCGACTACAAGGGGAGGCTGCAGAGAGTGACAGCTAGAGAGGAAAAGAGCAGAGGTCTGTAGGAGTGCGATAAACCATCATATAGCTCTCTGATAGACACAGCAGGGAAGAGTTTCAAGAAGAATTCAATGGCACCTCTTGTACAGAAAGTACACCAACACTTTTTTTGGGGGGAAGGGGGACAGCTGAATGGATTCGAAAATGGTAAAACCCAACTGTAAAATGAGTTGTAAAATAAGCCTATTTCCAAAAAAGTGGAGTATCCTTTTAAGACAAAATAGTCAAGATGCAATCTGTAAAAAACAGTCTTAATATCTCATGGAGTATTGCTTCTCTAGTTATTTTGTCTTGTTTTAATAATTTTTTTTACTGCGAAACAAGAACTTAAGAAGTACATCCTCTAAAACTATATTTAATATTTACAAATGTATATTATGACTTTTGTATACTAGTTTGATTTCTTTGAAAAGTGTGAACACTGAAAAAAAGGTGTTTGGGGCAGGGGCAGGGCTATCAGTTTTCAAAAAATAATGGCCGACAGAGGTTACTTTATTTAAAATAACACTTTAGGCATTTTTGTGACTTTTTTAATGTTTTTTTTTAGTCAGGACAGTTTTGAGGAGAGACTATAGGTTCCCTGAAGTACTACTACCCGATATGTCAGAGCGCTGCACGTGGCCCAGAAATTACACACTTCACCTTTAACTAAAGGAAAAAATATGAATAAGAGAGAAATGAGGGGCGGTGGGTAGTCTGTGTGCAGTAACACCAGGGTGCTGTCTTCTGTCAGCCCATGATAAAGCAGACCATCAAAGCAGAAGGAATTTCCTATAGTAAAACACAAACAACACCACCTTCGGCCCACGGATCTTACCATGCATATCAATGAGAGAACAGAACACTACAGTAAATGGCCCCGTGTGCGATTGCTACTGCATGAATGAGCTTAATCAACGAGGATGAGCTTCATAATGAGCTTCATAACAATTAAATGCAACGTAATCTGTAAATAGTCACAACCAGCAGGTGGCAGTAAAGTAATCCAGTACATGTGCATAGGGATCGCATGCTCCACAGGCAGTGGGCCAAGTGTTTCAAGTTCAAATGTCTGGAGAGTAACCTACTTCTCCTATTTCCCCAGCCACAGGCGCCACAAGGACCTGATTCAGCGCTCACTTCCACCTCCCACAAGCACAGGCTCCAAACAGACACACTCAGTTATCTAAACTGTATTGATCAAGCTGACACTGCTATTGTGACTAAATCACATTGGTTAAAACAAACAAATAACCCTTTACAATAGCACTGCTGTGGTATTTGATCTTTGATTTATATGTTGGTGCAAAATGATTACGATATTCATATCTACTACATCAGGGGTCTTCAACAGGGGGTCTGCTGTGGTACTGCAGGGGGTCCGCCAATTATTTTTTGTTCTAAAAAACTTAAATAGGCATCTGCATTACACAAAAATAAACTATGCAAACTTTGAACAAATATATAGTTAAAGTTCCCATGTTAAACTTACATACACTACTGTTCAATGTTTTTTTTTTTTTTGTAACTTTTATTTTGGATGCGATTAATCACAATTAATCTTTGCATAGCCCAACAATAAAGGTATTAATTTAAAAAGTAAAAATCTTTCTGACCCAAACTTTTGAACAGTATGTAAAGGCTACCAATATATTATATTAATTAAATTAAATCACAAATGATACATCATCAATGATAATCATTTTAATAGCTAAAGTGATGTCACGAGAGGCTATATTCTGGAGGGGCATTAAATTTACCAGAGGTGGCTGCAGCACAGATTGAAGTAAGATTAAAAAAGACTGTTTACTTTCCTGAGGGAAACAGGATTATGATTTCGCCACAAGAAGAAGCATCATCGAAGTTTTGACTGTTGAAGATCAACCTGATCCTTAGTTACACTTTTGAGTTTGGAATGATGCTCATTCCCAAGAACTGTAATAAAAATCCTTGTTTACATTTGAACTTTGTGTCCTCGCACTACTTGAACGGTCCCGCTGAGATATATGTTGCCTCTCCTGACATCACACTTTGCGTTTTAAGCATCACCTCCAAGTATACTGTATAGTAAATACTTCTAAGATGCCTGTAATGATATGACCACGATAAACAGGTACTAATCTGGTACATTATGTGGTCACTGCAACTGAAACAATGGCACATTTCAAATAAACGAATTAATATTCATTTACAGTACAGTCATTACACGACTTGACTGATTTCCCACGCATTTCCATGCATAATCAACAGCTCTCTCGTGGGGACTTTTTTAGCCCCTGCCCTCCCCACACCAACACACACTTCCAACATTGTTTGTTCAATGTTATTCCTGCGTTATCATGTTGCTACGGAACATGACTGATGGTGTGAAAGTGCTATGTGCTCGCCGGTCACTTTGCATCAGCACGCCGATATTATCACTGCTGTCTGAGAGTAGGCAGAACATGATTCATGCTCTATCTCTGTCAGCTCCAAAAAATAAATAAATAAATAAATAAATAAACATAATACAGACACTGTTCTGAACATGTGAAACACCAGCCCCCAAATAATGTTCTGTGAGGATAGCAAAAACTCTGAATCAACAAAAGTATGAATCACAGAGCTCATAAGTGGTATGCATGTTATATAAATCAAGAAAATCGTGCCAACAGAGTGATATAT